>AYLM01002540.1:0-21185 GCA_001625345.1 Cairneyella variabilis | reverse complement strand
ATTATATAGTCTGCCTATACTTTTTCGAATTATGCCGTCTAATTAACGAAGTCGTAATAGGCACGCCACCCGTCAGCATCGGGTAGATTGGCTTCCCTTATCTCTTCATACTTGGTTTTAAACTCTTAAATAGTCTGATTAACGTTTAAGGCCTTACTAACTTTCTGCAGCTGTTTTCAGTCTGAGATTAAGTCTATATCTTATGCCCGTGTTAATAGGGCTGCACGAATCTGTAGTGCTCGAAGGATACTATAGACCGTGTGTTTGCTATATATATATATACGCAAATTGCCGTTAATCGTCTCTTGAATATATAAACGAAGGTTGGCGAGTGCTCCCCTTTATTTATTATAGACCTTGACTTCGTAGCACTAATCGTCTAACGCGGATTTATAAGCCTCTTTTTCTTTGGTATTAAGGGAATGGAAGGTAATTAGAATGGGAGCCGTTAGAGCTACGTTTCGTCGAGGTGTTGGAATTAGCTGGGGTCTTTAACCCTCTTAGCCACCCCCTAGTTCCGAGTGTGCTGTTAATGAATTAGTACCTGGAATAGTCCCTACACTCGAGCTTCGTGCCCTTATAATTGGTGGATCGCGAGGAGTATGAAAATCTATATAGGTTAGCTTAATTAGTGCTATAAGCTCTGGGACAAGCTCTGGTGGCTAAGATAGATCACAGTACTTCTAGACGTTCTCTTTAAGAGCTGCCGTAAAGATTATTTCAATCCAATCCTTCTAATTCTTACTGCCTTCGAGTGTTATAATGGTTTTACCGCCCTTAAAACCTGTTTGTGGCATACTGTTATATAGGATAGGTTTTAGGATTAAAGTGATAAAGTTGATAGTTAGCAATCACGAACCGCCTTGCTAGGCTTAGAAATCGATTATAACGGTTATATGAAAGCGGTAAATTAGTTGCCGAATTGTAGGTATATTGTCTAAGACGAATTGGTCCGTAAAATCGAAAAATCCGTATTCTTAAGATAAAGAAAAGGCTGAATGTAGCGTTTTTAATAACACTTAAGCAGTACGCACGCCACGAGCTTTAAGGGGCCTTTAAGTGTATTCTACTAGGTCCTCTGTCGAATGAGGTCGTTTTCAGTCTGCGGAAGTATTAGAATTAAATGAAGTGCTCTTTTAAATGGGAATATTTAAAGAGCTCCTAGGCTTATAACTATTGAGCAGATAGTCACGTGATTGCTAAATATTGAAAAATGCGTAAAGAAAGATGTCTATATTTCTATAGAAAGATTGATTAAGTATATATAATGATGATCCTAGTCAATGAGACCTAAGAAAACAAGTCCTAGCTAACCGAAAGGGGTAGTACTTGCGTAGCATCAAAACTAGGGGTAAGACTACCGTTTTAGTACTGAAAAATCCGACATATTCCTGCATAGACGGCCTCTTTAGTTAAGAAGCATAGTCAATAACACCTAAATATATATATATATAATTTTGAGCCACGCTCCACAGACTCAATAAGTGCGGTTGATTGTGTATTGACAGTCTCAACCTAGCTCTGACACAAGACTCAAGCATCCGCTTCATAGAAAGCAGTGTAAATTTTAACAAGTCTCAAGATATGTTAGCAGTCAAAGATACTTTGGATTTGAGCTCTGGCTCGTACACTGCTTGAAAGGTAGTGCTAAATTAATACTTGATCTCATTGACTCTCAACACTCTATATGAACCCATAAGTTCTTCCCAATAACTGTCTTCCCTTGACACAGAAATTCAACCCACAAGCTGCTCTCCATGGAGCTGAGTAGAACAATCTATAAACCTGAGACGCTTCCCATCTCAATTACCTCCAAATCTCCTGAATCTTGAACTCCCCTGTACCTACCTTCTCCTGCTTTCCTCTCTTCGTCCAATATCAATTCTTGTGGTCGATTAGGGCTCAACGGTCGCTTTCATCTCTACCGTCACTTTTCATTCAGTCGTCGCTTTCTACTCTGCTATCGAATGAGTCAAAACGTTAGACAAGCTCCTGTCAAGCTGCACTAAATCTGCGGCTAGATGCAGTATACCAGAGTGCCCAGCCCTAGGAGCTGGAGACTTTATTATGCCTGTAATGTTGCATAAAGAGGATGTGTCCAACGATCATGATCTTCTTCATTTGGAGGGCTGTTTCCTTTCGGTAACAAGATGGTGTTTGGGTTTTATGCACAAATTTGATTGCGATAAGCAGTGAAGCAAAGAGTCGAGAATGGAAAGTGGGTGAGTGAGGTGTATGCTTGACGCTGCTCATAATGCTCAAAAATTCTTTGAAACCTAAAACATCCAGACAATGCAAATGCAAAAAAAATGTATCTACACAAATCCCGAGGGAGCGCAGCAAACACTTCCTCCCACTTCCCTTGCTCCTGACTACAAATCCGTCGTCCTCTCCTCACTCTCCCTCATCCACTTCTCCAAACTCCCCATATCCCTCGCCCTAAACCCACACTTAAACGGCTTCGGATCAGTCGTCAAGCTCGTCGGGATCGCATTACACTCCAGCGCATCCAGAATCGGTTGATCCTTGCTCTCCTTCGGCGGATCAATATGGAACGCTGTAATTAGTCTTATAAAAGCCGTGTACAGTTCTCTGTTTCCAAGGTGTGAACCTGCGCACATGCGGGACCCGGCGCCGTATGCGTAGTGTGGAGTTCCGCTGCCTTCGGGATTCTCGAGGTAGCGTTCTACGATAAAGGAGTGCGGGTCTTTGAAGTGGGTGGAGTCGAAGTCGGCGGCCCAGGCATTCTGTCATGTCGTTAGCTCCAGCTCGGCTCCAAATTCAAGTCGTTGAGTTTTAATATTGACATACCATGTAGAAAGTAGTACCAGCCGGTATAACCGCCTCCTCATACCTAATATCCTTGATACTAGTCCTGGGCAAACAAATCGGGATCACCGTAAAGAATCTCAACACTTCGCGCACGAGTGCTGTAACGTAAGGCACTTTCTCCTCCACAAGGGACCGCTCCCAGGCATCGCCGTCGGGGTAGATGGCCATGATCTCGTCGTAAGCGCGTTTTTGGATTTCTTGGCCGTGAGGGGAGGAGAGGTAAGCGATGCCCATGATGAGGTTGCTAGGGACGGTGTCGAGGCCGGCGGATACCATGGTGAGGCAGATGGATTTGATTTCGTCTTTCTCATATCAGCTTCGTTTGTCTCTACACTGTGAATTGGAGACTTACTCTCATTTAGCTTCGCCTCAGGGTCCTTTAAAATATTACCAGTGATACACGGTTTATCCGTTCCCTCTTCAATCTGTTTCTTGAGTTTATTGAGCAAGAAAGTCAGATACTTGTCTCTCCGCTCCCTATACTCGACAGCACCATTACTGGATTTGGGCAGTAGGCGCATGAGCGGGATATAATCTTGCCAATTATTACTCGTGGATCTGAAATTGCTGATCGCTCTCTCAACATCACAAATCTCCTTCAACAGCTCATCATCAATCTTGCCATCGATTCGTGATCCGTAGTTGAGAGTGAGAGACGTATTGAGAGCAAAGCGCTGGAAATACGCAATGGGATTGATATCCTTCTTCCCATTCCCGCTGTCTTCCAGCAGCTCTTTGATCGAGACGTTCGATTCCAGGTCGATGATAGGCATGTAAGATTGCACTGAAGGTCTGTTGAGAGCAGTAGCTGCTGCTTTCCGGCGCTGTTTGCAGGATTCGTCCCAGGGCGAGGTGCCGATTGTGAAGCCTTGAGAGCTTGAAACCACTGTATGGAAGGTATGGAGGGTTGGGCGGGAGATTAAGGCGGATTGGTTGGTGATCCAGAGATGGCGGACGGAGTCGAATGTGTTTGCGAAGATGATGCGCTGCTCTCATCAGGAATTGCAGTGTATTGAGGGAGAGGACATACTCTGTTCCCAAACCGGACTTGAAAAACGGGCCCATACTTCTTTGCCAGATTTCCTGCAACTTTGGCATGTTGGCTTCCGAATTGGAGGAGATTGCCAAAGAGTGGGATTCCGGGGATTTCAGGGAGGTTCTTGACTTTCGGTGTGTCTGTTCTGTTGAGATATTTGATGAGGAAGTATATGATAGCAATGATAGCTATGCCAGTCGTTTGGTAAGACATTTTTGCAACTGAAAGATACCGGAGGATTGAAGCTCAATGGAAAAGTCTTTATAACCCAAAGAGGCCGTTACTCATGCTCATGCTCACGCTCACCTCAGACATGATTTTGTCCGTAAGCTGGCCTCGATATCATTGGTGCCACGATGTGGGGGACTAACCCCAGATCGAACACAATTCCGCATCTGCACTTCCTTTAGTACCTCAATGTAGCAACGTCCATCTGTCGTGACCTAAAGATGTGGAGGTGATCATCTTGCCGGACGGGGAGAGGGAAAAGGCTAGAACAGGGGTGGAGAATGGGCGGAATTGGTCCGCATCGACCCCGCGATTGCTCCACCTTCTGGCATCGTTAATAGCTGCTTACTCGTGAGAGCTTCAATTTTTGAGCCTCTTCTAATCACCTCTTACTCATGCTAAAGGTGCTCTCTCGTCCTCTTAGCAAATGCCCAAGTAAGCATCTACACATCACAATAACCTTCTCAAGACGACTGAGCACCATGGCGCCTCTCAAATCATGGCTCGATATTCCCTCCAACTCCCACTTCTCCCTCGCCAACCTCCCCTTCGGCATCATTACCTCGAAAAACTCACAAAATGAGAAAAGAACAGCAGTCGCAATCGGCGACCATGTTCTCGACCTCAAAGCTTTCTCCCACGGCAACGGCTTCTCAGCTCTCCCCGCCATTCACCCCCATCTCGCCGTCTTCTCCTCTCCAACTCTCAACGCCTTCGCCTCTCTCGGTCGTCCAGTACACCGCGAGGTACGCACCTACCTGCAAGATATCCTCTCAGAATCTACTTCTCACCCAGAACTCCTCCGTGACCACGAAACACTCAGAAGAGAGTGTCTATTACCGAAGCATGAGACCAAGAACCATCTCCCTATGGCGATAGGTGACTACACTGATTTCTTCGCCGGCATCAACCACGCCTTCAACGTAGGCACTATGTTCCGGGGTCCCGCGAACGCCTTACAACCCAATTATACGCACCTTCCCGTCGGATACCACGGTCGTGCATCTTCTGTCGTGGTTTCCGGTACGCCAATCCGCAGACCTAACGGCCAAATCCTGCTCGATCCCACAGCTGATCCTAAGATTCCCTCTTTTGGTCCATGCAGAAGACTCGATATTGAATTGGAACTTGGCTGCTTTCTGTGTAAAGGAAATAAAATGGGTGAACCGGTCAAAATAGCCGAAGCTGAGGAATATGTGTTTGGATATGTCCTGATGAACGATTGGAGTGCAAGGGATGTGCAGACGTGGGAATATGTACCTTTAGGGCCATTCAACGCGAAGAATTTTGGCACGAGTATCAGTGCGTGGGTTGTGCTTGCGGACGCTTTAACTCCTTTCAAAGCACCGAAACTCAAGAACGAAACCACGTTGCTCCCTTACTTGAAGGAGGAAAGAGAGGATACAGTCTTCGACATCCGCCTCGAAGTCGACCTGACAACACCCGATGGCGCCACGACCACAATTTCTAAAGTGAGCGGCGCAAACCTGCTCTGGAGTTTCCCGCAAATGATCGCACATCACAGTGTTGGTGGGTGTCCCATGCAAGTTGGTGACCTTTTAGGGTCGGGGACGATTTCAGGGAAGGGAGAGGGGGATTTGGGTAGTATGTTGGAGATGAATCAAGGAGGGAAGAAGGAGATTATGCTTGCCGGGATGGATGTGAGGAAGTTTTTGAAGGATGGGGATACGGTGACGATTCGCGGAGCGTGCGGCGAAGAAGGGTCTTTCGTTGGATTTGGAGAGTGTCTGGGGATGATTGAAAGTGCTGTTACGTTTTGAAGAGGGAAGAATGGAATCAGATCCGAATAAGAGTTCTTAACTTGTCCCTTCCTTGTGATTAACGGTTGCCTCCCCATGCTTGATGGTCCCTCCTTATGCTCAACGGCCATTCCCTTCTGCTTGACGGATGCCTTCTTTTGCTCAACGGACCCGCCCTTACGCACCACGGTCGCCTCCTTATGCTTAAAGGCCACCTCCATATAAATATCCATGTGCTAAAGGAAGTAACCGCAAAGCATTAGGAGCTACCTGGCCAAGAAAGGCTCGCATAGAATTGTTAAGATTGAGGTCTTGTAGAGCAGTAGTAACTAGTCTTAGCCAGTGTGTGGTCAGCTCTAGCCCACCAATGAAGCCAGAATGCCAACCCATCAATGGCAATGGAATAACTTTTCATACAGCAATAATACAACTAAAACAAATCCCTCAACTGCTTATACAGCTCCTCCTCGCCTCCAAACACATTACTCCCAACCCCGTCCAATCCATTTTCCGGAAGCTCGTACGCCCCATTCGCGGGGCCGTTACTCATACCCACGCTCCCCAATGCTGCTTCAAACAGGGTCGTCATCTCGTGGCTCATCTGGAAGCCATTCATAGGACTGTTACCACTGCCCGTACCTCCAAGGCCATTATTAATGCCGTCTTGCCCCGCAAATGCGGCACCCATGCCGGAGATCTCGTGCCCAGCTAACCCGGCCATAGCTAGTGCTGCGCTCGAGTGCGGATCATCGGCGTTGATACCGTTATGTTGACCGTTGATTCCGACGTCTGGCGCAAGTCCTAGCTTTGGTGCGACTTCCTTGAGGCCCTTGATTGTCTTCCATAGCCTCTTCGAGACGAAAGATTTCGTGCTGAAGAATTTGACGAGGTCGAGCGCCATGTAGAATTCCTCTCTGCATATTGAGCTGAATGTCACTGGTGCATGGCAGCTTGCCAGGAAGATCACTGCTAAGGCTGAGATGAGGAAGTAGTTGAAGCAGACTTGCTGGGCGCGGTAGATGTCTGTTGTTTGGTTCAGATGGGTGAGTGCTCGGATTGTGTCTTTGGCGAGCTCGACGACAGTGCTTGCATAGTTGAGATTCTCTTGAATGGAGCTGGCGCTGTGGAGAACTGGGCGATATATCAGGATGCGCATCTGGTTGGCACGAAGATAGAGTAGGATTTGAAGTCGGTGGATGGCGCGGGAAGAGGTTTGAGGCGAGTTCGATGTTGGGAGTTGCAGTTCGGATGGGATGGTCTTTTGCCATTGGATGATTTGGTAGTCGAGGTAGCCAATTTCTTCGATGTTGAGAGCTGGGTTGGGCGTGGGAGAGAATGAGCATATGGAGCGCCAGACTTTGCTGCCGATGCGGGAGTAGGCAATCATTACGTTGAGATAGGGGACGGGCATGCCCTGGTTCAGAATAAGTAAGGCACAGCTGGAGAATGGACCGAGACTTACAGGCTCAGGTAGACTCGGGTCAATATCTGCATCTTGCAAGGCAAAAGGCATTCCAGTGCCAAAGCTCCATCTTCTGTCCAAGACATATATTGACCAGAAAAGCTTGATGGCATTAGAACGCTCTTCCTCGTCAGTGACAACCTTGAAGAGTGAGTCTCGTCTGTGAAGCCCAACTTCAATGCACATTCGAGCAACTTGGCCAATTATGCGCCAGGCTAATGCTTCTTCGTCGCAGTGAAAGTGATACATAGCCTAGAGCATTCGTTAGCATTGGGCTGCTGTGTCCTTTTGTGGAATCAAAGAACATGAAGGAGTGATCGAGCCAGTAAACATAAACGTGGGATGTAAGACGTGTCTTCGAACTTAGGAGAATATGGGTAGGCTGTGCTAAAGCTCATCGAAGGAAATTATCGTCGGAAACTTTGGGTGAGGGTTCGAGGTAGCATTGAGCAAGCTGACGTCGTCTACCTCAGGTCCCAAACTCGTTTGAGGTTCTCCGAAGTGCCACTGTGCAAGACGGCGTCGTCGACCCACGTTCCAAACTCGGCCTGAGGTTCTTTTAAAGGGGCTTCGAAGTGCACCAGGTGCGACGACGTCGTCTGCCCCATATCGCAGACCTTTTCAAGGGTACTCATATATTTGAATAAGAACAATTCCAACAAAACTTCTACGTTCTCTTGGTGCGACGGTAGCACGCCCAATCAATTCATTGTTAACTAACAATGAAATCTGGGAGATGGAGGTCAACTCCTTCAGAGGATCATGTGGAGGTGGTCCGGTTGGTGGGGTAAAACCCCCTGACCAGGCCATCACCATCTTTTTCTCTCTATTTTTCTTTTAAAAACACTTTCAACTGTGGTAACTTCGTCTAAACTTGTTTCCTGGTCGATTTCCTATTCTTTTTCCCCCTCTTTTTTCAGGTTTCTGGTGGAATGCTTTGTGCTGGACTGACTTGCGGGGATGATGAGCTTAACTTACCACAAGCGCCAAGAACGGCAGACTCTTGACCTCGATAGCCTCTCCATGCAAGGCTCGGTCTGCAGCCTCTCTCACACTTTCAAACAAGCGGAACCCAATTTCACTCTGGCCATTTCCCTCAACAACAGTTGCACATGCAAGAACCAACTTGAGCACAAGTGATTGCTCGTCGTTGATTCCTTTACCAGGAGTGCTGGCAAGCCCTGTCCGGACAGCCGCGTCCAGGAATGCATAAAGGTTTGTCCCGTGAATGATGACTCGTTCAATGTTCACCACAGGGTACATCAATCCCATCTCTTCCTCATATACTCTGCACAACCGAACCATTTCGTCCTTACTCAAGGTCCATAGCGGATCTCGAGCTTGATTGCCATTGGAAGTATTCAGTGTTGCTGGCGGCAGGCCAGGAGGAGATGCAAGTGGTGTCGCGTCCTGAGTTGTCAATCCTTCATCAACCGCCAGGCCTTGATATCCCATATTATGGAGCGTATTCTTGGCCACATCCAGGCTGAACGCCGAGCTCGTGGGCCCACGGAACGACGGATGCTTAGGAGTTGGTCGAAACCTATTTACTGGCGAGATAGGGGCAGCAGGAGGCTGCGACATGGACATCGACCTCTCGGAGGGCGGTACATAGCTCATCGCATCTCCGCCAGCGCGGAGCGCATTGAGATTCGCATATAAATTATCGACCTGCTCCTGAAGCGACGCAAGATGCACATTCATCTGCCGGAACTCCTCGCTCTCTTTGAAGCCATTCGTACAGCAATTCGGTGCATACTGGCACTCGAGGTTGAGGTTTCCGCATCGTTGGCAGGGTGTATTTCCATTGCATTTGATTTTGCGCCGTTTACATTCATTACTGCAAGCACACGTTAGTACCAAGTCTCTGCAAAAGAAATATGAGAGGATTTCACCATGCGATGGAGATATATCGATTCCGCTTTGCCCTGGTATGCTGGGTGGATCCGTTGGCATTGCTTTCCTCGTTTTTTCTCTTCTTTCCGCTCCCATTTTCTGTGTCAGCGGGACTCTCCGCGCTGGATGACTGTCGCTGGCCATTCATGCTGCGGGCAACGGAAGTGATTGGGGCTATGGGAGACTCGGCGAGGTAATTCAGATCCGTGACTTGGCTTTCGAGAATGTTCATAGTCACACAAGATTCATGGAACCGGGGCTATGGACAAGAACATTGAGAAAAGTGATCCTCGAGCTGAGATTCAGTGAAGTGCGGGGATGCTGGAGACGCTAGAACATGCTGGGAATTGTCCAGCCCCACAGAAGTCAACGGTAGTAAACGTGGTCACGAGACAAGTGGGTTTTTAAAGGTAGCGGAATGAGACTTTTATTTCTTGGAGTTCTGTTTCTTACCGACGATTGTATATTCTGAAGATCTTGAAGTGTCCTGCGTTGTTGAGGAAGGAGGTGCCTGCAAATTCTGAGCGCCCAAAAAGAGCAGTGCTCCCTAGACGCAATACCTGAAGGACTGGCATGGGATGAAGAGGTATCGTCAAGCTGGTAGCTGCCAAGTACCTCGACTGAAATCCAAACTGTCAGACAGCTTGGTGTAAAGTTTGAAAGTCAGCACCTAAATCTGACAGCAGCAAGTCAAGTGACACCCAATCGGTGCGCTCCCATGCCCCTTCTTCACCTCAACTCTAATTTTGACTTTTTATATCGAAGCTGGAACCTCAAATTCACACTCTTGAGTCTGCCTTCCAAGCAAGTCATCGAGGAATAGTTTATGGGATTGTCGGCCGACACAATATGACTTCCATGAAGCTTCCAACGCCAAATATGCAGCATCAGGGAGCTTGGAGCTTGAGCCCGCTTATCGCCGAACGAGTCATGGCCCTCTAGCTCTCTCTGGAGCAGCAGAAGTTTGAGAAATGAAGCTTTGTAATTCTCACGGTGATATGAAGCTTTAAACCCGCTCAGGCCGTGTGTTGCAGAATGTGGGGCCAAATAGGAAAGTATAGAAGGCGTCATTGCCCCTCCGGATATCAATGACGGCAGAAAGCAAACAACCCGTCGGCGTCGATCATTTGCATAATTCCAATCGTCTGCGGAGAACCTCCAACACTCAGACCAGAAACATCAGAAGCAGCAAAAATGTCAGGACAAGAAGTTCCGGAGTCCTTGAAGAAGTCGCTGGAAAACAGCAAGGCTGAGTATGTGAGACTTGGCAAGAGCGGCCTCAAAGTATCAGTGCCGATCTTTGGCTGCATGTCCTTTGGAGACCCGAAATGGGCTAGTTGGGTAAGGTTCCACCGTCGTTTTGGAGCACCTTGACACTAATTGCCTTTTCTATAGGTTATTGACGAAGAGAAGGTGATAACTTTCCCGTTTCCTGCTTGAATGTCAATTTGTAGCTTGAAAGAGCCTTCCCAAAGATACCCCGCACTGTTTTCTAGAGCTCGAAATACTGACGCAGGAACAGGCCCTCCCACTTCTGAAAGCTGCCTATGACAGAGGACTTAATACTTGGGACACCGCGAACGTCTACTCGAATGGTGCATCTGAGGAGATTGTCGGCAAGGCAATCAAGAAGTTCAATATTCCCCGCCGCAAGGTGGTCATCCTGACAAAATGCTGGGGTGTTGTTGGCGAGGAGCCTACAGTTCGCGGATTCTTCTTTCCCCAAATTCATGGCTCCAAGGACTATGTCAATCAAGGAGGTTCGTTGTACACTTACCAAGTCACGGAATCATCTAATCTGAATACAGGTCTCTCTCGTCAAGCAATTTTCAACCAAGTCGATGCCTCCCTCGCTCGTCTCGATACTCCATACATCGATCTCTTGCAAATCCATCGCTTCGACCGAAATACCCCAATTGAAGAGACAATGGAAGCTCTGCACGATGTGGTGAAGAGTGGCAAGGTTAGATATATTGGTGCCAGTTCTATGTGGGCAACACAGTTTGCGCAAATGCAATTCGTGGCTGAAAAGCATGGCTGGACCAAGTTCATTAGCATGCAGAATCAGTACAGTCTATTGTACCGTGAGGAGGAGCGGGAGATGAACAGATTCTGCGATTCTACGGGCGTTGGATTGATTCCAGTAGGTTCACCTCTGTCAGTTGTCCAGATGCATGCTAATATATGCACAGTGGGCTCCTCTCGCTCGTGGCAACCTCGCCCGACCTTCAGAAGCTCTCGGGTCAACCGAGCGAAGCAAAAGTTCTCCAGAAGCTAGGGGATCTCTGGCTGAAGCTGATGCTAAGATCATCAGCCGCGTTGAAGAGTTGGCCAAGAAGAAGGACTGGAAGATGTCTCAAGTTGCTCTGGCGTGGATCAACAAGAGAATCAGCAGTCCAATTGTTGGCTTCAGCAGCATTGAACGAATCGACGAGGCTATCGATGTTCGAGGGAAGACTCTGACCGAGGAGGAAGACAAATACCTGGAGGAGCCGTATGTTGCGAAGCCGATTTCTGGTCATTCTTGAGGGGTAGATGAGCACTGTAGAACATGGCATTGGACCTGCTAATGAGGTAGATGAAGAAAGAAACAAGTAGAAACACACCCCTTGCAATTGATTCGCCGAACATGCGAGTCTCTCAATGGTCTTCTGAACTTTTGAGGAATAGCTCTCAAACCAGACCATTGGAAGCCGAGGCCGAGAACCCTGGATTTCTTAGAGCTCAGACATATTCCTGATATTGCGAGACTTCAGTAATTTAGACACAGAAACCTTACTCAGGCAGGTGAGCTGTTTGCCCCTTGATTGCTCCAACGCATGAAGATTACGTCAAAATTCCTGGAGATGGCACACGTGAACAAAGGGGTGGGGTCTGGAAATGGATCAATCAGCAATGCAGACAAATTAAAGTTGCCGTAAAACCTCGCAATAAACTCAACATTGTAACAAAGCAACCACCTTCAAATTCTCTTCTTAAAGATGGCGCAATGTGAAGTTTGTACCAGACTGAATGAGAGGTTAATACGATGAAGGAAAAGCCTCACATTTGGATGGGATTTTAGCGTGTTTCCCCGGATTTGTCCTGGAGCTGTTCCCCGCATTTCCTAAGTGGGTCCAAGAGCTACTCAATTAGGCATAGTATGCGTAGGCGAGCTCCTTTCCATAATCAGCCCTCACGCAACTTGATCGCGTGACGAATAACGTGAGCTTGTCCTTCGACCCCGCTCAGCAAGGAGCAGTGAAACGAGCCGACCAGGTGATGAGCAAGCCCCCTCCTTCTTAACCCATCCTCTCTTCCACCTGCATCGTACCTGATCTCAACCATCATACTCTCATCTTGACAACACTGCACTCAATCTTGAAAGCTACCTAAGCATACACTCTGTTTACCTTACGATCTTGATTCGTGAGATACTGATCCCTAGCTTTACTGCAATCTCTTTGATTACACGTAAAGCAACTTCATCCACCATGTCTGCCGACGCCGCAACCCCGTTAACCAAGATCGACTCCGCCGTTCAAGGCCTCTCATCAAGCCCTCCCAAGGAAGCAAAGGATACTGCCGCCAAGCGAAGACAGAGCTCTGTTGGAGCTGCTGGCGTCTACAACATCAAGGACTTGGGTATGTCATCTTCGCTCGTCCATCCAAGCACGGAGCCACCGGCTCAATTCCATTATTGCAAACGCTGACAAGTATTGTGATGCAGAGGCTGAGGGAAAGGAGCTTCAGATTGCGAAGGAGACGCAAAAGCTGAACTGGTACGTTTGACCTTACCGTCCTAAATACCTCACCTTTACCCCGCTCCACTATCATCACTCACCAAGTTCAGTATACTCTTGATGAACTTGAGCTAACTTGTGTCTGCTTCAGGCGCATCAACAAGTCACCCATGGGCCTGGACGATCCAGAGAAGGGCTATCTCAAGAAGATGCTCACCGAACCCCCAGTCAAGAAGATTGACCTACACTTCCCTCTCGGCCTGGAAGTCACCGCGCGGAACCTGAAGGGAGTCACCATCAAGGATGCGTTAGACGCCATCTACAAGCAATTCCGCAAGAAGGTATGCTCATTCTCCCACTCCATCACTACAATCCCCAGCCTCGTCTTCTTGTACCCCGCACATCACACTTGTGTATGCATGACTCATGCTAACATCTCTATCTATAGGCTGACGACGAGCTCGAGACTCCCGTCCTCGCTGGCTTCGAATGGGATAAGGAGGAGTCCTGGACCCGACTGATCGTCCATTGCAAGAAGGAAGGTGCACCCCAACCCAAGAAGAAGGCCAAGAAGGGCGAAAAGGAAGGCGAGGACCTTTAGGTTATCCGTCCAACACAATCTGCTCCTCGGTCTTCCTCAGATAGACTAGAGCGCGATATCGATGCAGTGACTTGATTGCTTTGCTATGCTGCTGGCTAGCTCGTGCGCATTTCGGTGGTAGGCTTGGCTCTGCTCATACTGGGACATATGGCTGGCTTGCCAATGGAAATTGGGAGTCTTCTGGCGTGGTTGCCTTCATGGCTGGTGTATTTTGACTCTAGCTCGACGGCTCCTTCGCTATGAATTGACGTTTTCCCTCGCAATGAGCGACTCGCTGTGACCAATCGCGCTGACGTGCTTCGTCGTCGCAATTCCAGGTACTGACCCCGTGGACTGATGGTGTGCTTAACTTGAAGTGAGTGGGGGAGTATATGCGTGGCATGATTGTTCTGTTTGCAGATGCAGAAAGGAACGAGGTTGTCACCAGCGCGCACAAACTCGGTATCCTTCGGACCCACCAAATCTCACGATCCCGAATGCAGCAAGCGGTTCCGATGCGGACCTCCACTCTTGAACTCCCTTCTCTCTATCTTCTCACATGCACAGAAATCAGAAATGTAACATCATGTAGGTCCATTTGAAGCTCCTGCTTCTCTTCTTAATTTTAGCCAATTTTCTCTTCGCTATAAACAAAATCAATTTTCAGAAAACACCAGCAAAAATGGACGAAGGATCCGTCATCCTAGTTACTCTACCTCGAGCCAACCCAACCACAAGCTGCTGGCAAGATCCCCCCGACCCCGAACTCGCAGACTACATGCCCGCCGCGTAAGTACCGGAGACGGCAGATACGGTTATAATTGGGAGCGGTATCACTGGGGCTTGCGTGGCCTCGAATCTCCTCACCAACTCTCACCACTATGGCACCGGTAATATCATAATGCTGGAAGCACGGCAGGCATGTTCGGGGGTTACGGGACGGAATGGTATGTCCTTCTTTCTCCTTCAATCTTCTGCCAATCCCATTATTGCGCAGATCGGATCAGATGAATAGAGAGCTGATGTGAGTAGGTGGTCATTAAGAAGCAGTTTCTCATAGAAGTTTCCTCTCGAATGTTCAGAATCTTGGGACGGAGACCGCGTGTGAGATTGCTAGACTTGAATACGAGAACATAAAAGCGGTGCATGTGTTCGCTCGCGCACATAATATAGAATGTGATTTGTACAGCGGGGATACGGTGGATGTTATATGATCCGGCGCAATGGGGTTCCGGACTCAAGGCTATACAGGCCATGAGAGAAGCGATGCCAGAAGAGCTGGATTACGTGGCTAGGTATCAGGTCGAGTTGTTTCTAAAGGACCGTTTCATTAGCCTTGAACTCGTTATACCGTTTCTAGTGCTCTTAAGTTATTAGTCGTTTGTTAGTCTCCTTTTTGAGATCTCACAAACTGGTTTTCACGTCTATAATATAATTTGCGAGTTATTATATCTTATCTTTAAGCTTAATTTTAGGATTAATATGCTTATTAAATATTCGGTATTGTTCTTATTAATCTAGTTCTTCTATTTTATTATTATCAATATTATCTTAAGTATAAAAGCATTAACATACATTTCACTAGTTCGATAAAAGCGGAGTGCGCGCTATCACGTGCGTCCGACCCTAACTAATTAAGCCTAACACTTAATCGAATTTAAACCACTATTTATAATAAGAGACCTTTATTTCGAGATATACCTAAAATAATGCGTATATACGATGACTTTACGAAGAGTGCCTACGGCTCTATCTATAGTACCCGGAAAACCCACTGCCTTAAGTCACTTTAAGACACGCGGCAGTAAGCGCCATACTCTTAAGAATCAATAAGGTTTGCAATCTTAAGGTAACACGCTAATTATACACCTAAATAGATCATTTTGAATGTAGAGAGGCGTTCAATTGGCATGCATCCCTCAAAACTAGGTCAGCTAACGGCGTTGATATGTCTTTTCCATAATGAAATTCGTCTTTCAGTGCTCTCGGTAGTTTCAGTAACTTAGCATGTATCATGGAGGACGGCCTGCCGTGGCTAAAGTGGGCAAAAGGTTAGAAATCGGCAGGACAAGGCACCATGAAGTCAAGTGATTTTGCCTTGTGAGGCCGGCGGACTACCAAATCCGGCCACCATAATTGTCGTCGCGAAACTTCCACGACCTCTCTCGATTTCAACACAACAACAACAACAATGACATCAAACAATAATAAAGATCCTACTAAAGATCGTTCATCGAATAAGACCCCTCGAGGCAACCCAAAAAACAGGAATCCACAGGATGACGACCACATCGAGGAAGTCCCTCGTGGTCCTCCTGCCGCTGGAGGCACCTCGCAGCTTGCCATCAGGCCCGCGCGTGCTTCTCAAGCACTTTTCCCGGGCGACCTTACATCTACGACTACGACTTATACAGTTCCCGGCAGCAATACCCCCCAGTGGTTCCAGCTCATGCAAGGAGCAATGGGACTTGGAAACAGCTTCGCTGGCTCCCAATCCACCACCAATTCTTCGCGGCGCATACTAGAAGCCAGAGGCCCTAGTAAAAACAAAGCCAACAAGGATACCAAGGGTAATGATGCTGGCTCAAAGGCTGGGACTTCCAAGAAAGGAGATCAACCAAAACCAGAAAAGCCTCCTCGTTGCCCAAACTGCAAACGAGATGATCACAAACTCATGTTCTGCGTGGGACCAGTCAACCAATTTGGATTCATTCCTGGCTGCGCTTGGTGTGGTACCCTTGACCACATTCTTCAGCAATGCAGTAGCTTCAACTGGGATGACCCAAAATCATGGGAATATCTGGCACGCATCATGTGTTCTTTCCGAAACAACAGAGCGCCAATGATATGTACCATCGCACCTCACGAGCATGCTCTAGCGAAACCTGGTCAGAAATACTTTAAGTATCGGCCCTGGACTACTGAGTTCGCTGTCAAGTTCTCATTAGAAAATCCAGGCTATCACGTCACCTTCGTATATCACCAGAATTGGAAACAAGACCAGCGCGTTCGCGACCCTCACTGGGACGGCAACGATTTTGGCTCCACCCCAAACTCTGTTCCTTACGCCGGGCCTCTCGTACAAGCAACTAGACCTCCCAAGCGTAAAACTGGCCACAACGTCGGAAACGGAGATGAAGATGTGAAGATGAACGATGCTGGCGATGTGGGCGACAAGCGCCATAAACTCAATGGTCCTCGAAGTCAGTGTCAAGGTTCCAATGGTACTCAGTCCAAGCCATCAGACAAGACTACGTCGAATCTAAATCTTTCGGCGCAAGAATTCGTACCTCCGACTTCAACCTTTGGTTTCGATGGCCCCAATATTGGCAAAGTTGGTCATGATACATACTGGCTAGGCTTGCAGCACGCGTACCACAAGGCAGCACCTGGAGTCAAATGCCCAAATTGTGATGGCAATCATCGTAGGGACAACTGCAAGCATGTCTGTGGTGGCTGCGGCGAGTCCGGCCATTTCATGTCTAGGCGATCATGTCCAAAGTGGAAGGGATGGTGCTACTGCAGAAAATTCCCAAGACATATCCTTTCCGACTGCACGCTTATGTTGTGGTGGTCATGTGACCTCGCCTGCCTGGTGCGCCCGCCCTGTAGCTAGATCTCTTAGAGCCTCCCCTCCTTCTTTCCTCTTCTCTCTTTAGACGTACCAATACAGAAGACCACTGCACCATCACTCCTCTTGTGTCGCCTTTGCCAGGGACCTTGTTTGTGACCGTAGTGCCTTACATTATAGCTTATCTGCACATCTGCCTGCGATCCAGAGGATGAGAGAGCTACAGCCGAGAACGCAATGCGATGGAGCAACACTTCTCATAAGGCTGTTCTCTGCACTGGTAGATGCTGCAACTGCGGGCGCCCCTCCCACAATGCGCAACACTGTCCCAACCGTGAGAGAGAATGCGGATGCGGAAGTACAACCCATACCTCGATGGAGCATGTGTCTAACACTCCAGAGGGCGAGAAATCCCCCGAATGTCAGCACTTTGGATGTTTTCGCTACTTTTGCTGGGTTCATTGCACAAAATGCTTAATGGAACATCCAGAGAAAGATCAAAGCTGCCCACACAAGATTACCGAGGACGAATCTGGTCATATCTGGGTCGACTGTGGTAAAGGCCATCCAGTTGTTGCAGCTGGTCGAGACTGCAAGTTGTGCATGCCTGAGAGCACTGATGAGCGTGAAGAACGACTACGCAAACGGAAAAAGGTACTTGCAGCTCAGAAAGAGAAGCAATCGCAGCAACAGCACATTGGTCCTCACGGCGAAATACTTACCGAAGGAGATGTTGCTGAGGAAATCCGATAGATGCAGAGCAGTACCTTGAACCTCATCGCTGCGTACTCAACACAAGGAGAGCAGGACACGTATTTTGATAGATGAATACACACTGATCTCCCTCTAATATTTTGATGATACGTGCCTGATGTGATGTGATGATGCCCGATATATAAAATTTAATGGGTGTATGATTGGCGTGTTACCTTAAGACTGTAAACCTCATTAATTCCTAAGATTATGGCGCTTACTATCGCGAATCTTTAAATAACTCGAGGCAGTGGTTTTTCTGGGTACTGTAGATAGAGCCGTAGGCACTCTTCGTAAAGTCATCGTATATATATATCATTTTAAGAACATCTCGAAATAAAGGTCTCTCATTTTAAATAATGGTTTATATTCAATTAAACATTAGGCTTAATAAATTAAGGTCGGACGCACGTAACGGCGCGCACTCCGCTTTTATCGAACTAGTGAAGATATATATTGATGCTTCTACTCTCGAGACAATATTAATAACAATAAAATGGGAGAACTAAACCAACGAGAACAATACCGAATATTCGATAAGCATATCAATCCTAAAATCAGGATCAAAGATAGGATGCAACGACTCGCAAATTATACTATAGATGTGAAAACCAGTCTGCGAGATCTCAAAAAGGAGACTGGCAAACGACTAATAACTCAAGAGCACTGGAAACGGTATAACGAGTTCAAGGCCAATAAAACGGTCCTTCAGAAACAACTCGACCAGGCTGAAAAGCTGCTCCAGGCTGAATTGGCAGAGCAGTAGGCCTTAAAGATCAGCCACGGTCCAGACAAAGATGCCAACACACGGGTACAGAACATCCTGCGCCAAGAACGCACCGTCCCACAAGGAATTGTGGAGGAAGCCTTCGCAATACTCTCATATCAGTATGGTGATCTTGATGTTGCTCGTGATATACACCCTAGCATAAAGACTATGCTATTCAACCATGAGCTGGACCCCCTGAAACAGCGCCTTCTCACATTGGAGACGTCCATCCACGACTTGAAGGAAGGACTTCCAGGCCAAGTCAAGACGACGCTCAATGTGGAGATCAATAAGCTTCAGGAGCAATTGCTAAAAGAGAAGACAAGAAACGAGCAAAATCGTCGATACGCCTTGGATTGGTTACAGGGAGACGATCGGATACCCGAAACTCCATTAGGAACCGCTGCACTCCGAGGCCAGACTGCTCATGCAAATGTCGAAGCCACAAACGAGATCGCTGAGCTGAAACGTCAGCTAGGTGAACGTGATCAGCTGGTGAAGTCCAAGGATAAGCAGATCGAGGCAAAGGACAAGCAGCTGAAGAAGCAAGAAGACGCGCAACTCGCAGTGAAGTAATGTCTAGAAGACGCAGATCGCATCACTGAGAGAATGGCAGAGGCTACTCGGGAAATTGCAGACCTCAAAAAGCAGCTTCGACGCATGACGCAGAAATAGGAGAGCAGCGAAATGCTTGCTGATCACATGGACAGCGAATGGACCGAGACAAAGAGGAAAAGTGCAATGGCTATTGACCACCTCTGGCGTCAACTGGCCGAAGAACAGAAGAGAGCCGATACCCTAGACACAAATCCTTTCAGACACCGACGAACACAACAAGGCGATTGAACGGAAGGACGAACAGATAAAAGAGATGGAAGAACAGTTCGATATCTCCGAGAGCAACAACACTCGACTCATGAACGAGAAGAGAGAGCTTCAGCAGAAATTTGACGAGTCACAGGTCAATCATAAGGAGCTTGAGGGCAAGAATGGCGAGCTTCAAAAAGAAGTTGACAATCTTAAGCAATCTTCCAAGAGTATTGGCAGTAAACTCGCAACTGAAAAGGCCGATGTGCAAAGAAAGCTGCGAGAGGGAAAAGAATCAATCGCTGATGTCCTCGCTCAAGCTCTGCCGGTCGCTCAGTCAGACCAATTGGTCTGGAGAACATTGATTGACAGCATATTGAAGTGGCCATTGGATGCGTTAGACATCTCAGAGGTTGTGTATATGCCCTGGATTGTCCAAGCACCAGTCAATCGGACCTCAAATGTGATGCGTCTTCACAGTGCAACAACCATATCATTATCAATCAAGTTATTCGTCATGCTTTCCCAGGGTGATTCCAGTAACCCCTCGGCGTTTGATATAACTGCGGAGATTTCTAGAAGAATTCCAACTTGTGATGATCCCTGGGTGCCACGGATAATCCTTGACTGCATCCAGGCATTCAAAGGTGGCCCAGTAGCGACCTCACTCGAAGCCTCCCTCATGAGCCTTGCAATGATCTCACTGTATACAGTAGTCAATGCTAGATTCCCCAACGTATCAGGGCTCGCAAAGTGTGCCAGCAATGAAATCCTGCAGAGTTTGGAAGCATTTTCTCGAAATTGCCATGAGCTAACAGGAGATATATGTGCCATACTTGGAAGTGAAAGCTCTCAGGAAACTTGTCTCGAGCTACTTGAATCTATCTTAGGTGACAAGCTCATATGGTACAGCCAAGAAGGCCTCGCCATGATATCCGACGAGTCGATTGACAACGTGATAATCATAGCAATGGCAGACCAGACAGTCACCATGACATCGAAGCTGCTCTTCCAGCTGGACGACCATACGTCACTGACTTATTCAGCGTATTCTATCAAAGAACCGTCTACATTCTCGAATCATACATTCCTTGTGCATTTTGATGAAGATGATGAGAATGAATGGTGGCAAAAGTACATCCTCAGCGCCTTGCCGTTTGAAGATAGCATCAATGAGATGCTGCAGGAAATGAATCTAAATGGAGGGGACAGAAATTAGGAACTAGCTCACTCTAATAAAATGACACTCTCTTCTTGAACTTCCAACTCTGCTCCCGTGTGCCTCATGCTGACAATCTAATGTGCCTGCAAGTTATTCCTGGCTCGAATACCCAACGCAAAGTTGGTCAAGTAGGTACACCCCCTACAGCCCGTTTCTGTTGCCCAACATTATATGCATAGTAGCTACGACGAGATCACCTCCTCCCTCTCAATATTCATATTCCCATTTATCGGACCCCGTTTCTCGATGCCTCTGTACGCAAGTAGAAAAAGACGGCTTCTGTGTTCGCGGCTTGCCGATTTTTGTTGAGATGTTAGGTTGTCTGTTGTAGAGGTGTCAGCACAGAAGGTAATGGGTTTGTAGTCATAGGAAGAGACCAGGAACGTATGTGGAAACGCTGGATCAGAGGTAGAAAGTGTAGGTGAAGTACTTACCTGCTGTGTCGAAGGGTTAGTTGTTGAGAAAATTGTCGGTCATCGCAAGTGCGAAATGCAACAGTGGGTGTCAGGATTCTGTGGGCACGGGCCACAACCACCTAATTTCTAAA
>AYLM01000514.1:0-16307 GCA_001625345.1 Cairneyella variabilis | reverse complement strand
CCCAATACCCCCGGGTTCCTCCCCTGCCACCAAATCATACTCGTCCCCACAACTAGTATAAAAAAAGCCAGGATTGAGAACGTCAACAAAACAATGGCAAAGACAAATCCGACTTCAGGCCCCAAACCCCCAAGATCCTTCATAAAATCGACGAGGTTGAGGAAGTTCCACATATTTGAGTGAGAGGAGGCACCTGAGTGCGATGCACTGGGTGTAGGACTAGACCCTGTAGTAGAAGTAGCGTCAACGGGGACGATGGTGCCGGAGATTGTGGTCATGGATGTTGAGGAGCCTGGGTCTATGTTAAAGTTAGGGATTTTGGGAGAAGTGGACTGAGACGGGGTGGGGGAACCTATGGTAGGAAAGGGAGATGATGAAGTAGATAGAGAAGTAGATCCAGGTGCTGTGACTGCAACACTGGATGTTGCAGGTGCTGACGAGGATACTACAGTACCTGAATCAGCTGCATGCAATGAAGAGTCCACCATGGTTCTGGAGACTTTGAGGGGAGGCTTCGCGAACAGCGCTAGAAACATCGCCGTTGCTGAAGTAATAGACTGAGAGATTTCTTCTGTAGCTGAGGTTGGTGCCGGCGTAGCAGCTTGGATCGATGAGTAAGTTGTTGGATGAGGACTTGGAATAGCCTGGTTGGCGGCCGCAGCCTGAACCACACCGGAACCAAGAGTTGGAAGTGGCACATCGCCATTGACAGTCCAGCTTGCAGTGGCAGCAGGACAAGCAGGAGCGCTGTAGCTTGGAGTGTAGCTTCCCTCAGCAACACCAGATGGATTGATACTCTTCCATTGGCTTGCGAGACTGCTGTAATCGGGATCAATTTGAGTGAGAGCAGCGTCGTAAATTTGTCCGTTGGGATAACTGACAAGACCATAATCATTCGTCTCTTGAACCCATTCGTAGACAATGCTTCCCGACCAGGTATCAATCATCTCTGGGCCGAAGATGGCAGCTTGGTCGGTAAATAGGCGGGGACGAGGGACAATGCAACCGGTCTCGGAGAAGAAAATGGGAATGCTGTAGCCTTGAGCCATTGCTTGAAGACCGCTGTATCCAGAAGTCTGATACGTAGCATCGCCGCACCATTCGTACGAGTTGAGACCGAAGAAGTCGATTGCTTGCAATGGATCAGAGCCACATGCGAGGTAGTTTTGCAGCATGGGACGGAGCTCGGCAATATCAGCAGCAGAGTATCCGATTGGGATCTGGCGATACTTCTTGGCAGCCATGTACGACTTCATATCAGCGGTAGCAGCCTTTACGTAGGGCGCCGCGGCGGCACCAATCTCGGTGTTGATGACTTCGTTGCCAATCCAGAAGCCTGCCAGGTTTTCGTATTTTTGGAAGACGTCCATGACTTGACAGAAGGCGAGGAATTGGTCTTGGGTCCATTGAGGATCGGTTTGGACGACGCTAGTGTTGAACGTATCAAGGTCGAGCCAAACATAGATGCCAGCGTCCTCGAAAGCAGACATGCAGCCGTCGTGTTCGCCGTATAGATCAACATGGTAAACGCGGATCGAGTTCGTACCGATGGACTTCATGGAGGCGGCGTCGAGTTGGCATTGGTTGGTATCAATCAGAGGATCAGAGGGTGTGCCTTGATATGCAACACCTGGAATCTTCAGTAAGGAGCTTGTTTGCGTATCGAATTACTCACCTTTGATGAAGAATTGTTGACCTCCAGCAAAGAACTTGGAGCCCTTTGTAGAGATAGTATGAATAGCAAGAGCAGCTTGCAAAGCAAAACATGCTAACAATGCAATGGTGGCGATGAATTTAGTCATGTTGATGGTCTATTGCGATCTTCGTATCCAGGAAATTGCAGTTGGGAAGAGAGATGCGGACTCCAATTGCTCAAGAAAGCAGACGCCAACTCCAAGGGATACAGAGCAAAGAAAATGCAAATGCGCCAGTGTGTGCGAAACGCAGAAGAAAGACGCTCGGTGGAAAAGTGATATTCGGAAGAATGCTCCGGATGAATGCGAAGTGATGTCGAAAGCGAATGAAAGATCCTCATTGTCAATTCATCCTGGGAAATTCAAGCAAACGACAGCCTCGCCCTTTCCTCACCAGCAAACTTTTCAGCAGCAGCAAGAGCAAACAAAAGGAAGGCACAATACCAGCAGCGACAACCAACAATATATTATTTTTCAGTTTCACGGAGCTTGTCCATCTCAAGCTCTCAAAGCACCGCACGTGGAGCAGTCTACTGCAACCCTAGTGCACCCAGTCCTCGGATACAGACCATCAACTTCTAGTTTGGGAGCCATTGTCCGGTTACGAACATACGGACGGGAGAAGCAACGCTGAGTGGTCAATTGGGCGTTAGTAGCCGTATTCATTGGAAGTATGCAGAGGCAAGCGCGATGATACCAGCACTAATTTGCAGTGGTGTGCCGCTACGTCGTTGAGATAAGGTCACTAGCCGCGTTTGTATGTCAATTTGCAGATTCTGGAGACTGGGAATTCCCTCAAAATCCCATCCTTGGAAGAACGGCATGATGCCGACGGAGAGAGAAGCTCCACGACCCTGCTGAATTGGAGTATGATAATGGTTATGAGGACAGATCTAGAAGGATGCGCTTGTTGGAGGTCAAAAAAAAAAGAACTGAAGAATACGATGTTCTACTGGGGCGGGAGGAAACCGATAGGACCGCCGCATAGGTTGCGCCACAGATGATGGGGTGGCTGAAGATCTATGCCGCTTAGGGGGCCGCTGCGATACCTCTCAAGTTTCTTGGACCCACTGGCAGACCTGCGTTTCGGTTAGGGATGCGTTAGGGGAACATGCTCCGTAAAGGATACAGTATATTCTAGAATACAAATCATTGGAGGTTGCAGGCGAGCCAGAATTAGGCCCTGTTGTTTCCGGCCAGAGATGCCTCAGATGAATTCCTATATCAATGTCGAATTATCAAGTAGCATGCCTTGCGAATCAAGGTCCTTTCTACGGGTCTCAACCTTTTTCAACGGTTTTAATTTCCGCTCTTTATGCTTCATTGCTTGCTGTACCTCTCGTCCCCAAGCACGTCTACTCTCAGCTTGATTGATACCTCCGAAGGAAATTTTGCGTGATTCGTAGCGAAGCTCTTTCATGCTTTTATCAAGCAAGTAGTTACATATTTCATAGGATTTGGTATGAAGGGAAAAGTGTATCATACCCTTCTAACCAATAAATAACCTAAGTCGAGTCGCAAGTATTGGTAGAACGATCTTCCAATTTTTCATCACTCTTGAGCCTCACGCTGCAGAATTTCATTTTTTTATATGGAAAGAGCTAAATGAACGTGAAATGCATAGGATCTTAGTCAGTAATAAATCTTTCATCTCAAGATTATCCGATCCAACTTCACAAAAGCCCCCAAAGATGACCTAAGCTAGTCACCATTGATATTTCGTTTCCTCCTACAAAATCAGAAGAAATATTTTAAGTCACAGGTGAATCAGCCGAATGTAAATTGCGATACAAACGAGCGTCTTGACAAAGGAAAAGCTTCGAAGTCAAGTTAATTATGTAAATGAACGAGACCAGAGGAATTAAATTGGGCGTCAAATTTGGAGCTCGTGTCCCTTCCTCAAGTGATCAATCAGATTGTCACGGCGGTAGAATCCATGTGGCCAGCTTCGAGGATAGCCACTAATGTGGCAGCGGTGCGTAGCTTAACTGGTGAAGTGCTTCCCATAGTGGCGCTGAAGGTTCTTTCCGTTCCTGAAGCCCTGGGGGCAACGGTTGTAAAGGTGTTGACGGTATAAGCCTGAAGTTGAGACCTGTGCCGGCTGTGCATCTTGGGGAGAAACTCCGATGGTCGCGGCTGGTTCTATTCAGCTGTAAACCAGCAACCATGTTCAACTCGAATGGTATTTCTGGATTTTTCGATTTGGTAGATATCTCTGAGAAACTCGTGAAGTAGATCGAGCAATTACAACTAGTGAAAAGTCTATTCCAACACACGCATTAGACAGCTAGGATTTGGTATTATAACTTAAAGATTGGCGCCAAATGACTGGGCTTCAAGATCAGCAGGTACTTAAAGAGACCGAGCAAGATCGGGAGGCAATTTTCTGATAGCCGTATTCTCTGATACTATGGAAGAATATGAAGATAATGCCGGCAAGGGGAAAAGGAGACGATTTCAGGATCGGGACTTAACAAAAGTCTTGGGTTGGTGGGAATGGTTCCAAGCAGAGGCCAAGTCCTTTCTCGGCCCAGAATGGCACGGCTTGCGCACACACTTTCGTGAAGAAGGCTTCCATACTATTACGAACATGCTCTAGTATTCAACAGAGATTAGGAAACTCATCTTCACCTCAGCAGGGCGAGTGGGTCGGTCTCGGGCCAGCTAAGTTTGGGTCTCGAGAGTTTGCGGAGGCTACTGTTGGGGACGAGATCTATGTCAACCTTTGGGTCCAAAATCCCCATTATTTTGCGCCCGGCATCGTCCAGCGAAACAGCGGAGTCTGGAAGGGTATACAAGTTTATATGGACTTGCTATCTGCACGGGATCATGGATAGGGAAGCACTAGTGGGCGGAATGTTGAAGGAGGTTGAAATCTTGCTCTGCTAAATCAGGGCGGCAGGATAAGCTATGAGGTGCTCATCAACTTGACTTGCGCCACAGTAACACTTAACGCTTGATGGCACATGAGTGCAGCAGCATAGGGGGTTGGGCAGGGAGACACTCCAAGGTATAGAACGTGTAGTGTCTTTGTTGGAACTATGTGCTGAAAGAAACCAAATATTCTTTGAAACTGGTGATTTACAGTGGAATGAACACTGCCTTATAGGGCCGAAGTCGGAGTATACGAATTTTAGGGTAAGCAAAATAGGATGTTATTATAACCACAATAGCGACACTACTACTACTCAACGCTTACTTATTCCCTAGCCATTAAATTCTAAATCCGTTATCACAAAGTCATCCCAGCCTTATTAGGGCTTATTCTCTATAGGTAGGGTTAAAGGTCCTTTCTCAAAAAGGTAGATATAGAGGGGTTAGGGTTAGGAGTTTAGCATTAGTTAAGTTAAAATGTGAAGGCACGGGAGAGAGAGTGAAAACTCAGACGGTTGAATGCCTATATATTACAAAGAGAGAAAGAGAGAGAGAGGAAGAGAGAGCTACTTATATACCCTTAGGACTCACGTAATCCTACGCTAGACTTCAATGGGACTAGCGTGACTCATCACGTGAGCCTGCGCGCTCTCGCGAGTAAGTCTGCGCGCAAGAGTGGACTAGAGCCTTAACATTGAGTAGCTAGTAAGAGGTAAGGACATTATAAGAAAACTCTTTAGAAGTGGTCTCTTCTTATAGCTTATTCAGCACCAATTGCCTGATAAGTTGGGCCATATCAGGCAAATCAACATGCGGGGTTCTGGAGCATTGTGTCGTTCACTCCGACACTACCTTAGTGCAACATCGAATTTGGGACCTGCGACTTATGTTTACGATTCGTCATGCTCCAATTAACTCAGCGGGTTCCAGTCTTTTTTTTATAACTATATAGCAGGCGTACTATCCTTCCTGAATAGCTGACGCTTTACCTCAGAAAGCCACCTTCGGGAAACCTGCCGTCGAGAGTGTCACGTTCAGAAAACCCCACATCTCAAATAGCGACAATCACTATTCATCACCATCAACATGTCGGGCGTCACGGAAAGCAGAACATCGGCAGTCATCAATAAGCCAATCGATGAAGTCTGGAAATTTGTCACGGTCCCTGGCAACTGGGTCAAGCTGCAACTCGGCACTTGGAAAGTCCACAGCTCTGGTGGAGAGGAGGACACCGAGCTCACAAGCCGCACTATGGAAGTCGGCGAGCACTTCTTCGAGTACATGTGCGTCCCTGGCCGATTCGACTTCGTCGGAGACTGGGTTGTCACCAAGAACGAGGCCCCTCACACCTGGGGATTCAAGAGCGTTCAGTGGTTTGGCCACGCGCTACCAACACATATCGAGGCCACCTACACACTCGAAAAAATTGACGAGAACACGACAAGATGGTCAAGACATCGCGTCAATACGCCGATCAAGCAGAACGACAACAAGATCGACTTTCTGGCTGGCAAGAATGATTTGGAGGAGATGTATCAGGTGACGTCGAAGGCGTTTATAGAAAGGGGGGAACCCATGGAGCCGCCGTTGAATGTAGGTATTCCTCATGGAAAGGGCTGGATTGACACGTTAGAGGCGACGAATTGTGAGCTTTGAGAAGCCTGCTTCAGCTACATTGCTGTGTTTCTAGAGACATGGCACAAAAACCAAAGCAACTCTCACACATTCTCCTTTTTTCGCCGTTTTTGATACACTTTCAATAGTCGACTTTCCTGGAACCATTTTTTCTAGTAACATTTAGGCTGCACAGCATACTGTTGGAAGCTGTTTCTCTTCCCTGCTTCTCGATGTAGACGCAATGCTAATTTCCATACTGTACCACCAGTGGGCATATGTAAAGACAGTCAATATGTATCTCAAAACTTGTGTGCATCATAATCCCAGCGCTTCAAACCATCATAGCTCTTTAAATAAATTGGAATTCTATCTCGCCTTCTCCTCCTGCGCCAGATGACGCTCGTAGTACGCAACCACATACCACAACATGCAAACGATCAGACACGTTGAGTATAAAAATACAGCAAGGTACAAAGGCCCGACAAGAGAGCGAATGCTTTCAGGGCAGCACCCGACGAGCTTTTCTCTCCATATCTCCCAAATGGTGGCTTCTCTGAAGTGAAAGCTTTCTTCAACTTCTCTATGGTGTAAGGTGGGTATCGAGCTGCAAACAGGACTTCCAACCACGTTGGGGGGTCAAGGATTGTGCGCTGATGACTGAAAGCCAGGATCCCATACTTTCCATGGTAAGAACCGTACCCAGATTCACCAACGCCACCGAAAGGTGCATCGACAGTACCTGCGTGGATGAGACAGTCATTGATCGAGACGCCTCCAGACAACGTGTTTTGAAGGACTAGAGCAATCTATCAGCGAGAGAATAGTCCAAAATTCCAGGTAGGTACAACTTTTGGATTTTTCGTCTTTTGATTTTGTGAATATGTATATCGCTAGAGGATGCTCCATACTAAAAGTCGTCAGATGCTACTCAATGACTGGCATTACAGGCCATACCTCGCGGTGGTGACAATTGCCTCGTCAATATCACAATCAATAATGGGCAATATTGGTCCAAATAGCTCTTCAGACATGATGGAGTCATGAATATCGACGCCAGTAACAATGGTAGGGCCAAATGTGCGAGTTTCGCGATCTCGAAATCCTTCAAGCTCAATCTCGCCTTTGCTATTTTTAAGTAACTTCTCGAGTCGATCAAAATTCCTTACGTTTATAATGCTGGTGTAGTACTCTGGGACTTTCTCATGTTCCTCCAGGAAATGCTTGAAGTGCCACTTTAGGCGCTGCACGAACTCGCTTCGAACGCGGGGGTCGACCAGAACATGGTTGACATTCAGACATATCTAACGGCACCCGAATGAGCATCTCCAGTGAAAGGCTTTTCTATATGTTTATAGAAAAGGTTGGAATATACCTGGCCAGAGTTCAAAATCTTTGTAGCCGCTATTCTTTTGGCAGCAAGATCTATATCCGCTTGGGCAGTGACAATCGCTGGGCCCTGCCCTCCCAATTCAAGAGTGAGAGGAGTGAGATGTTTTGCAGCCGCTGCGGCAATGATCTTCGCGACACCGGCCGATCCTGTGAAGAAAATGTGGTTGAAACGTTTGGAGAGTAAGTATGTCATTTCGGCCGGTCCAGCAGTGACGCACTTAATCGCGTTAGGGTCCAAATACTTAGGCACAAGATCCATGATGAGTTTTTCGCAAGCCATTGCAACATCTGATGGCTAAATTAAAGTGTCAGATACCCATCTGCTCACGGTTCGTGGGATGTAATAGTATACCTTGAGAAGCACTGCACATCCAGCAGCAATAGCAGCAACGGCGGGCTGCAAAAGCAACAAGAATGGATAGTTCCAGGCGCCAATGATGAGCGTCACTCCCAAGGGCTCTTGCCTGACTATCGCACCGCCCAGAAAGTTGAGGAAGGCGTACTGTGCTGGCCGCTTGTCCGCGGTCCATTTGCTCAAATTTTGATAGGTATGAGAAATGTCGTTCTGAAGGGCACAGATATCGGCGCTGACGGCTTCGTATCGATGCTTGTGAAGGTCCTGATAGAGAGCTTCACAAATGTGATCCTTGTTGTCTTCAATCATCCACCACATCTGCCGCAGCTGTTGCTTTCGCCATTCTTGAGACTTCGTCTTTCCACTGCTAAACGTGCTGAAGAGTTCTCTATGGAGCTTAGGCACGCAAAGTCAGCCAGGCTTATAGGAAAGTTAAAGTGCAGGAGTTTTGAAATTTACCATGTCGATGCGCCTCTGCTTTGCTGCATCCATTTCGAAGAGCTGCTGTGGCAAGATGGGTTTCAATGCTTCTGTGTGTCACTGCATAGAGGCCACTCATACAAGGAGCTGTTTCAACTGCAAAAGAATATAGCATAAAACGAAAATTGTTACCTCTCGCCAGATCTTACGGGACACCAGAAGTTTCGAGTCAAGCGTCTCGGACCAGAAAGATGACTCGAGATTGGGGGGAAACACTGACGGCATCCTTATGTAGCTGTGTGCAAGGGGCCCCTGTAGCCTGCGGTCCCCGCACTACTAACCCCGCAGAAGCTGACACCTCTCGCTCCACATAGTTCTACCAAGGAACACTAACCGCTTTTTTCATGATGTCCCGGGCCTGATTGCCTTCGCGTGTAGCTCGCCCCGGCCATTCATTGAGCTCAGCTGGTGCAGCTTTCACACGGGGAAGTGGCGGATCAACTGAAAGTTCTGCGCCTCCCAGAACAGTCCTACGTCAAAGACTTAATACTCTTTACATATGCTCTGTTTGACCTTTGGCAAGACCTTTTTTTTCTACGATGTTGACTATCGACACTGTTGCTACAGTCTTCAGCGCCACTTTCCTCAATCCTCTCGCCCCCATTGCACTCTTGGCAAGATTGGACTTCTGCTGCCTTGATGCCATGAAATCGTATCTAACCGTGGTTGCAGGCTTACCACTATTATAGCGGTGGAGACAAACTTGAACTCATCATCCCAAGCCAAGGGAGCAGATACCTCCTCAGCCTGATTGCGACTCCTGGCATCCGCAAGGACCTTTACTACTTGGGGGTAATACTTCTGCTCAGATTGAATCAACAAATGACACGGCAAGCATTGAACAACTCTGTTTCGGATACCTATTCTTGGGGAGATGAAGTTATTGTCGTCACTGGTGGTGCGGGTGGTATCGGTGGAGAATTAGTCAAACAACTCTCAGTTAAGGGAACTCGTATCGCCGTTATCGACCTTATCCCTATGACATATTCAAAGCGTAAGTACACGGACAACTCTCTGTCTTAGGCTCAAGTATTAAGCTAACGTGATCTAGCTCACAATGTTGAGTATTTCCAATGCGACTTGACGGATATTGACGCTTTGGCAGCGACTGCAACGAAGATTCGAAATAAATGGGGACCGCCAACAGTTCTATGCTGTGTCGCTGGCATTGTTCGAAACAAAACACTATTCAATGCAACAAAACGGGATTTGGATTTGTTAGAGACTATTTGCCTTGTGTTGCAGCCATTGCTAAGAATCCACAGGACTTTTGGTGTCAACGTGATTGGTCTTGCAATGTGCTATAAAACTTTCGTACCCGACATGGCGGAGAAGAACCATGGGCATGTTGTGACAGTGGCATCTGCAAGTAAGAACTCCGGCGACATAGTGCTATTTGCTCCATATTGCTGACGACGATTTTTAGCTGCTTATCTGCCAGTGAGCGGCATGGTCGACTACGCTGCGTCAAAATCTGCGGCGCTGGCTCTACATGAAGGACTGTCCACAGAACTCAAACATGCTTACAACGCCCCGAAAGTGCGAACCACGGTCATACTGCCAGCTACTGTCAGCACCAAAATGTTTATGGGGCTCTCGTCACCGAGTGATTTCATGTTTCCCATTCTCAAGCCGGAGGATGTGGCCGCTGCAATTCGAGACGCGGTGTGGTCGGGACAGGCGAGACATATTGAAATGCCGCTGATGGGGAGTTTGTTGACTCCAATAATTAGAGCAATGCCATCATGGTGGAGGTGAACTATCCCATGCCATTCACCTCGTTTCTTACTTGAGAGATCTGCACTAACATTTATTTTGAAGGGTATATATGCAGGATTCAGGGAAAGATTCGATGGCCTCATTTTCAGGGCACAAGGTGGTTGAATGAGGAACATTTGAGATGACCATCTTCAGATGTATACTTTCTGATTTCTTGTTGGAGATTAGTTTGGAGAGGACACACTATCATGCTTTGTGTTCGGATACTTGGCTGGTTTTCCACTGTGTTAATTCATTTTGATCAGAATTGTAGAATTGTAGACGGACAGATCAAGTTCCGATCACAGAGAGCAAGAAATTTTATCTCATCTGACCCCTTCCTGCAAGCAAAATGGTATCGTTGAGTCTCTCCCTGAGAAGTGTGCCTTTGTTCGGGGTCCGAAGCGTTTCGAGGGCCTATGGCACCATAGTGCAACTGTGCGAGAGTGCTAGATCATGATAGCAACTCATAATCTCAATGAAGGTCGAGTCTCCGATGAGGCGCTATCACTCTATACAATCTACAAGGTCCCCAAAGACGGCTCTCTGGACCTACAAGTAAACAATTACTCTTGATGGGATCGAGCAACGCAGGGTGCTGCAGCGTCTGCACGAATCACGATACGTCCACCTCGCCGAATTTCGCCTTGCAGATCTGGAAATGAGATAGACTAACCTAGAGCCTAGAGGTTGGCGATCCTGGTTCGTGGAAATTCTTTGGGTCTAGAAATGCTTTATGGGGGGGAGGGGGACGCGAGTCACCGCTAACCTCAATGGCGAGTCAACCCCTCGCTCCATACACGCCCTACTAATTTACTTCTTCGGAAGTTATGCTCCCCTGATTGAAAATAGTGGATGACGGTGCAGAATGTGCGGAGTATGGTCTTCGCACGTTTCGTACTTCTACCACGCATCGCAGTTCATGGAACATGAAGCTTCTCATGTGACATTGCGAGCCAGCCACATTGGCTCTGGCAGATTCATTGACTTCCTGCTTGCCATCGCTGAAGGAGCCTTGCCGTTGCGTGCAGTACGGACTATTCGGCCCTCTGCAGCTCTTGGTCTGACGGTACGGCACGTGATATGGCACCGAGGACTCTTTATATAACGGCCGCATTAGGCAATATATAACTTAAAAGGAGAATTCCCTTACAGAATTCTTCTAGCCTTATATATAACATTTTAATATAAGTGGTAATTCTATCCATTTCCAGACCGTGGGTAGCGATTGATATTTACAACCACAGCACTTTTCTGATTTCAAAGTTCTCTCCATCACAAGACAACATAAAACCTCTCACATTGTTGTACAGACCTACCTACGGACTCTCTCAGATCTGGGGAAAGATGAAGCAGCTGGCAGGCAAGCCGCCACCATCTGGAGTCTCTGGATATGGGGAAGAGCCGAAAAATTAAAAATGGTAGATCTGAGATGCTCACACTATTTGGCCGAAAAGAAGACAACGCTGACTTAACTGCACAGTCCATTGGCACGCTTCATATCCCAGATTATGCCGGAGCCTCACTTGTTGCCTCACGATGGCACCTGGTCGAAAGTACGAATTGAACGGAGAAAAGCTAGTACCTGGCGCTGGCGGGGCAGTGAACGCTTCGGTCAAGATCGATGGCAGGACCGAGGTCAGATTAGTTCAGGTCTAAACTACTTGATAGATTGTATTAGGTTGAATGAGATGAAATTCAAGGTTTGCATCTGTTAAAGTCTGGCTCAATATGTTAGTAGTCTTAGTGAACTATGTAAGCATCCGGCTTTTAAAGTTTCCTGGTCTTAAATATAGATGTCTTGCAAGCCATTGAAAATCAAATCTCGAAATCCGCGTATGACACATCACTTTGGAGAGAACGAGGGTGTTTTAAAACTCTCTTCTTGTCTTGCGACTACTTGCAAAGTGTTTTATGCCTACTATCACACCAAGACAATGAAAATCAGAGTAAACGATCTAAATCAAGCTATGCTGTGAGCTACCGCTGCCCTTGAACAACATCTGACGTTATTTTGTTCTACCTGTCACCGCTTTCCTTGATGTTTTTCTTTCGCTGGACCAGGCGATAAACACCATTTCCGTCATCTTTGGCACCAATGTAGTAAGCCAGATCAGACTTAGGATCCGGCTCAGTCTGCGAGAATCCATTCCCCGGGTACGCAAAACGGTTTCCGTTGTAGCTAACATTGAAGTCATCGAACCAAGCTATGGTCAAGGCTTCCATGTAGTGTAGTGTACTGCCGGGCCACAAAGCCGTCACCTTGTTATTGACTGGGTTTTTGTACCAAGATTGACAGCCACTTTCCCAGACTGTGAGGTTGAATTGCTATTAGCCTCTTGACAACGAATGTAGTAGACCCATATGGGTCTTACCTGTTTCATGCATGAACAAGTCTTTATGAGACATGAAATCGTCGACGGCTTCTTGTGTAGGGTCTAATGATGCGATATCCTCCTTCTACCAGCGGATCATAAATTGTGCTATATATAAGCCCTAGATTTCAATCGAAAATATGATCGGACCATTCGCAAATAGGGCAGCTAATGAAATGAGTAAGTCATAGTACAAAATAATTATAGGATTATCAAAACATACTTCTAAATTTTAAACCACTTTTTTTTCTTAAAAATAATTATATAATCTTACAATTTGTAATATAAATAAGATAATTCATTATTTAAATTTAGGATTATAAGTATATGAGTGACTTATATTTGCAAAATTATTTATGGTCGCTTTATAGCTTCTTTTAGGCTTCTTTAGGCTTCCGTAAATTTAGTACGGTAGTAAAGAAGGGATTTAGGTCACGGAGATGGATTCTTTTAATTGTATGTTAAGGTCTTGATCAGCCTCAACCGTACTCAGTGGGATTTTTTGAAGAGTTACATCAGGTAATTAAGCACACTAAGGCAAAAAACACGCACCACTGGGCGATACCTCAGCCAAATGCTCGTGACTTGCATTAGAATTTAGCCCTAACTTGCACGAGGACTAGCATCAAATTTCGAAGGATATTTTTTAATAAGGTGGTTTTTAAGCACTGGTTGAGTAGGCCCTCATATGGAACTTTTCAAGAAACCTCACTGATTAAGGTAGAGTCTTCAAACTATGTAAGAATATGCACGAACATGCAATACAGCCAATGCAACTGGTAGTGGTATTTACAACGTACTCCTTTCAAGGAATTTCTGCGGCAGATAAACCTGCCGGACACGAATGAACTCGCCGAAACTTTTAGCAAGGCCGTCAATGAGGGAAGATGAGCTGACCCCATCCTCCAAGATACCGTATACTACGAAATGAACGGCGCGGATCTTGGCCATCTCGCACCGTTCAATTCGATACTCAGATTTATAGTCATTCCCGAGAAGTTCCTTGAAGCGTTCAACCGTGAGAAAAGACTGCAGCCATGGCCATTCATCGTCATGACGAACCCACAATCCGCAGTTTGCATTTCCCCCCTTATCCCCAGAACGTGCCAGTACGACCTTGCCTGTATCGAGCGTTAGTAATCTCTACATTCTCTTCAAAAAGTAGATACGAGGAATGTATTGCGGAGCTCTCACCCAGGGCTGCTTTGACTGTAGGTCCAAAAGAACTGAGATCCGTCAAAGTTTTGGGGCCATATGAGAGCTGCCCGTAATGAGGCTCGGTCCTTGGCACAGGTGTTATAAGTTTCGGCTCAGAGCCATCGTCCACATGCACTTTGACATCGATTTTGTTCTGGTCGATCTTTCCAGGAAAATACGTAATGAATGGCTTCGGTGCCAGTGTTCGAAGGTCCAAGTTCCTTCAAAGGTTAGCAACTGAAGCAAAAAGAACGGGAAGAAGATTACAAATGCCAGCCACCATAGCCCTGCATCGAGCAAAAGATGAAAGCCGCCGTGAATTCGCCGATTGCCTCTTTGGTAGGCGCCTGGATGAAGTGCCTGATCTGCACGCTGGCATCCTTCTGAGATAGAGGATCCTCCGGGACAGACCCATAGCAATCGATCGCGATTTTGGAGAAGTGGGATGGGTCTAAGCGGCCCATGATCTGTTTGCGTTGTAACTCGGCCTTCTCTCGAATATTGAGACCCACAGCATAGGCAGAAACCTCAGCTTGATATCCGCCGAAAGCACAAACAGCAAGTTTGGTCGTTGGAGGAGGCGGAGATCCCACAACACCCGATACTTTTATTCGGTTTTTCTCAATCTCTTCTACCTGAACGTTCTCGAGGTCGGCCTTGACGTCTGGATTCAAGTACTTGGGCCCCTGAATCTCGTACACAAGTTGAGCTTTGACGGTGTCCATCGTCACCGCCCCATTGCTCCCTTCATGCATGGTTATGACGCAACTTCCGTCTGCATTCACTTCTGCGATAGGATCTATTTACACATTAGTACATTAGAATCAGCATTCCGATATTTAAACAGAATATGAATGGATTTGGGACGGCCAAGTCTTGTTGCCTCAAACTATCTAATCCGTTTCCGATATCTTTGTACTCACATCCAACTTCCCAAAGGTTTGGGATCTCCCTAAAAGCACAAAAATTCCCACCGGTTGTATAGGGCCCGCACTCTGTGACATGCCCAGCGATAAGTGAACCCGCGAGTTGGTTATAGTCAGTATCAGACCAGCCATGCCACCTGAAAGCTTTCCGTCAGTACTATCTCCTCAGTCGGACCTTTGGAATGTCTTACCATGCAGAAAGAGCCATCACGGGGGAAGCATCGCAAATTCGGCCACAGATGATAATTTGAGTTCCAGCATTCAAAGCCGCCAGAATCCCTCGCATTCCTATGTACGCATTTGCTGACACGATTTCCTTCCCATCCAGAGCTGCAAGATCTTTTCCGACAATATCGAGATGTGGAAACTCCGAGCTTTTGCTCTTTGAGGCTGCAATTACTTCTGCTGTCACATTGTCACCTTCGATCCAGGCGACCTTAACGTCGTCAAAGCCCTTTGAAGCAAGAAGTTCCTTTGTCGCCAGAAATAAACCTCTGGGGTTTAGAGCGCCGCCATCATGTATGAGTTTTATGCCTTTTTTGCAAACTTCCTCCGCTGCATTTTTGAAGCTCAAATGAGTCAAGAAACCCCTCTCGTATCCTAGACTTGGGTTTTCTCTCATCTGCAATCCAGCATTAGCATGGAGCAGTTCAAAGGACTGATATCCTTTTCTCGGACTGACCTCTAACGCTTTCGTTGCAATGTTCACTTCGGCTAGATAATCGGAGTAGATAGCATCGATAGGTCCTTCTGTCGCTAGTCGGTACATCTGATCCGGGCCATCTGATCCGGCCCCGGAGCTGTGCGCATATGTCAAATTCGTCTTCCAGGTTTCTTTCTTTTGGGGAAATATCATACCAGTTGCCAATGCGAATGGCCCGATCTCGCTTCATTGTTGTTGTAGTTAAACTTCACGCTGCTTTTCGAAGTTTGAGGAATTGGCCAGGAACACGCTGTGACAGGACTATCGACGTAGGATTGTTAGTACATTGAGCTCTACCGTGTTCTGAAAAGTGACACGAGACGGAATAATCCCATTGGATCGCGGCGGTACCGTTTTGGTAACGAGTCAGCGTGAATCCTGAATAATGACACGCGCAGTTAAGGTAGGCGCGGGGAAGTGGGGATGGAAGAATCTACCCCTCCGTGACCTCGCCCCCTCCTTGACCACCGTACTAAATTTGCGGAAGCCTAAGAGAGCCCCATCCCTTCGTCCGTTAACTGGCCTAGTCAGCCGTCAGTGGCACTTGCAGGATTCACCGCACTGACTTCAGGGGGTCGCGTAGAGTGGTTTTCACGCGAAATATAGTTCCGATGCTAGGTACTTCAATTTGCTATAAAATCAGTGATAGGGGAGGTACCATCTATTAACCTTCTCTTCCTTCTAAACTAAAATCAGTATTAAAAACCCCTTTAGCGTCTATTTTATTTGTAGAGTTATTAATAGATAATATTAGGCTGAAATTAAGAGTAGAATCTTTTATAAAACTCTCTTTTGGTTCTATAATAATGACTATACTTGTCAGGGCAGCGGTTAGGGCCTTGCCCTGACTCCCCGCTATATCACGTGATGGCCCATCACTCCGTCTATATAGGCTGAGCTTTCCCCCTCCTTCTTGAGTCTCTAGCTTTAGATCTTTGC
>AYLM01000513.1:0-38339 GCA_001625345.1 Cairneyella variabilis | reverse complement strand
AGCTTTAGATCTTTGTATAATAGGCATTCGATCAATTGAGTTTTTACCCTTTTGCCAGCGCCTTCACAAATACACGACAGAAACGATACACCTAACACTTGTAGAGTAGGCAAATATTGTTATCTGCTTGCCAGGACCCCGGGATTTTCCGCAGTGGAGAAAATACATTTCATTCTGCCATTATTTGGGGATGTAGATAATATTTGGCATTTGACCGTAAACTTCAAGGGTCAACAAGTGGTCCAAGTCACAGTTCCAAGTCCAGTGGGTAATTATAATCTGAAATTTTTAAGTGAGATTTGATAGAATTGACTACATGCTAAGTCTTCTGGCTCCTTCTTTCGTGAAGGCTCCATGGTAGGCCTTTAAGATACTACCTCTGTCATCAGGTCATTTGGCCATTTTGGTTTGTCTGTACCATTTGTCCGGTTTCCAACATTGTAATTCAAGATAACCCCATCATCCGCGAACTTCAAGACTGGTTTCACAACTTTGAAGTATTTTTGGGCGGCCTTGGATTCTCTGATCTCAAAGAATGATGGTTGAAACAAGGTTGCAGCGCTATTGGCGAAGAGCGATTTCAGCATGGCGGGTAGCAGCTGTGGCATATTGTGAAAGTGTCGAAATGTGAGCTTGTTGTGGGAATTCCAGAGCTCCTGCCAAACATTGACTGGATACTCTCCACACGACTTGACCAGCCATTCCGAATAATAGTTCAACGCAATCTAGGATTTGCAGTCAGGTATCAGGATGTTATTCTCTCACTAGATAAAACTCACATCAAGTGCGTAAGAACCTCCTTTCTGGCCACGGTCTAAAATTGCGTTCATCACGCCGCACACCCCGATAACACCGGTGCTGGAGCTTTTCAGAATATGAGCGAGCGAGAGGTCCGAGATACTTACCAATAGTCTGAATTGGGAAAAACTGGGGTGACTGGCTCATCATGACCCATTGCACGGCCGTATGCCATGGAAACTCCGCAACACTGTTTTTCTTTCTTTCAGCATGCAACTTCAGAACAACAAAGTCGTCGGAAAAGCCTAAAATGATAGCTTACCGCGTCACTGATCTGCTGCCAACCGCTGCGTCCCATCCATGGTCCTTGCCATCCATAACAATTTTCTCTCACGTAGATGATCCCTCGGCTTCTGTCATGACACATTCGAAGAATATCATCTTTCCCAAAACCGTATTTGGCCATCACCCCTGGCCTGTAGCCGTCTATCCAGACATCGGCATCAGCCAGCAAAGCTTTCAAAGTCTCTTTGTCACTTTCCTTTCGAAGGTCGAGCCCAGAATTCCACTTGCCCCAATTCATATCAATATGCAATGCCGTAATGTCTGAAATATGAGGAGCCGTGACCCTCATCACACTTGCACCAAGCTCAGCCAAACCTCGACCGATAGCTGGCCCAGCAATGATTCGAGTCAAATCAAGCACTTTCAGTCCGGACAGTGGTCTCTTTGCGGAGGTTTGAGGCACCTCGGGCCACCAAGTAGGCTTCTGTTCCTGGTTGGCAATGTGTTCTAATTTATACAATCCCACGGGCGCATTCGCCTTCCCCTGTTCACTGGCGGCATATTCATCCTTCGTCCATGCAATCGTCCCCGCTTGTTTGTTGTCGTCGTTCATCAGTTTATCAAGGTCTCCACTATTGAATTGACCGACCTTGTCGATATACAACGAGCAAGCATCTTCAAAGCTAGTTGCATCTCGCTCTGTGGGCAAACCCAACGCTTTGATGGTGGGGTCCGGATTTAGACTCCCTGGGAAAGACTTCTTAGCCTTCAGCTGACTCAAGATTGCAAGAATTGTTACCGTGAGTGTGGTAGAAACGGCCATCTTTTGTCTTGTATATGTTCGTCGCAGTCGCGCGATGAAGTGTTTTGTTGGCGCGGTGAAAATCTTGCACATCCGGAAAGACAGCATTCATACGTTCGAAGAGGTTGCTTCCCTTCCCAGCGGGTTTCCCATTTGCGTCAACCATGTCTGTGAGCAAGGAAGACATGAAGAATAGAGACGCGTGGTCACTGTACTGCAAAGTTAGAGTACAGTCAATAGCACAGGCAAGATTGAAAGTGAACATTAATTTCTGCTTACGTATTAATCTCAACGGGCAATGGAGCTTGTTTGTATTTTCTGACCAACAAGGCATTGATGAATAGTGACTCCAATCCCTTCAAGGCAGAAATGCTCTCCGAGAGCCGCCAGTTGATCGGGATACTCGGCGTCGGTGATCCAGTAAACTTGACGAGGTTGACATGTTTGATGATGTCTTCGGCAATGGCAGCACAAGATGGATCTCGAGATACTGTGGCTCTTAAAAGCTGTAAAGTCTCATCCTGAACGCAATAACTCATAATGAATATTGGTAGCCTCGAAGTTGTTAGGGGAATTCGTAGATGTGGTGATCGGTCGAAGTATGACGAAAACTTCAATGCTTCATATCTCATGCACGTTGAAAGAGAAATGGAGAACCCGATAACTTGGTAGACTTTCCAATCGTTTGTTTCCCCTGGCACTTTGGTATCGTGAATCTATCAATATCTCCCAAACGTTCTTGTCCCCATACCCACCGCTACCCCGCCAAAGCCGTACCTGCCTGATTCCCCCACGGTGCTTACTTCTGCTGCTGGTACACCTCTCTACCGAAGCCCGAAATTACCGAATCCTAAGCAACGCCAACGCATTATTTGATGTGGGTTCATGGACTCTCGCGTGCGGGGTCGTACTCTAGCTCGCTGCTGGCGAGTCAACACCCTACCCCTCGCCGGACTCCGGTTTTTGGACGTCGAACTAGGCATAGTCGCTTGCCCCGGAGGAAATGGCGCATAGGAAAGTACCAGTGCCTCGGTGTAAGAGGGGCAGAATAGCGAGGTTTTGACTACCCCACAGCTTCAACTGCATATTGACTCGCGTTTTACAGAATTTACAAGGCTCAATTTATCACCGTTGACATGTCACCACACGCCGTGACGAGTCATTTCCGACAGTCAGTGCAGCAGCGAAAGCAGGACCAGGAGGAGGAGGAGGAGGAGGCAAACGAAACTCAGGAGAGAATGCGACGTCGCGGAAACAAAGTTACTTCCGACTTTCTTCTTCAACGAAAGCGTGCCCGTGATCGAAAGGCTCAGGCCGCATTACGGCAGAAAAGAAATGCCCACGTTAAAAATTTGGAAGCAAGGTTGGCATTTTACGAGGAAAATCAACACGACGGTCGAGTAAGAGAGCTAGCAAGCCTGGTCGTGAAGCTACGTGAAGAAAACAACCTTCTAAGGGCTCAGCAGTCGCAGTTGAAGACTCTCCTCTCGGAGCTCGACTCTGTTGAAGAGACAGAATTGAGCTCTACACTCTATGAGAGTATCAAATCATTGCGGAACCCGCCTCCCGGGACTGCGGTTCCTCTGCAAGGTGAATAACAACCTGTTGCCACCCTGAGAGTTGCCAACTGACATTTTCAGATGACGGAGAACCTGGGGCCCCAGAAGGCAGTGATCTCAAAACGCAGTCCCTGAGCGAAGGACTCACAGCAATTAATCCGACCATAGAAGCCCAAACAGAACCGCCTCCCCCATCTCTGACATTGGCTCCGGAATATACTGAGTTCGGTGCTCCCGCCACTCCTCTTCCACTCTCAAATGCTTCTGCAATGACTTCCGATAGCGGAAATGCCATTGAGACTGGCGTTTTCCCGACTCACCTGGAGGCTTCTGACCGAATGCTAGACTTTGGGCTCAGCACCTCTCGGTCGGACCAGATGCAAGGGCTTCTTGTCTTTTCTAGCGAGCAAGAGGTCTCTTCCCGAGCTGAGAAGCACACAGTCCCACGAGACTTTCCGCATCATGCTAATCTATTCTCATATTTAGATTATTTTGACATGCAGTCAAGCAATGTGCTGGGTCCAGAGACTCCGCAGGCCGATCATCCAAACGCCGCCTTAATTGAACATCAGCAGCTGGAATGCATCGATGGTGATGCCATCGATGTAGATAGCAAAGCTGGAGGCAAAAGTTTTATTGGAGCAGAGAGATTGCCTACTCTTTTGGACTGCACGTGGTTCAGCGCTAAGTGGGCCCAATTGCCAGTGGCCACATACAGCAACCTGGACTCTGAAGTCCACCAGGATTATGTCCAGACCTGGATTTCTAAGGTGGACAAGGAGCTCATTGCATCATTTCCAGAAATACCAGATGCTGGGGACCTTTTATACGGTAGTGAAACAAACCTATTGGCTGATGTTATTACAAAGAACACGCAACAGTGGTCCGAGAGAGAGGCAGAGAGAGTCGCAATATCATATCTCATTTACATGTATACTTTGGTGCGTGCCTGCGCATAATTATTCAAGTCAAGACGTGCTGACAAACTGTTAGTGGCGAATACATCCAACAAAAGAGAGATACTATCGCATTCCAGAATTCTTCCGCCCTACAGATGACCAACTGAGTCAGCCCCATCCACCGTCGTTTGACTGGCTGCTCTGGCCAAAGTTGAGATCAAATTTTATCAAAGTTGGGAGAAACTTTTCACAAATAGTCTTAACTGAGGTCTTTCGCGTATTTGCGAAAAGTCTCCGCGTAAGATGGGGAAATAGCTCTGTGCTAGAGAGACATCCAGAAGGTGGCTTGCGCATGCGTGATGGATTTTATCAGCTTATTACCTCTGAGGAGGGATGGGCATTGAGGCCCGATTTTATCCAGCGATATCCTAAACTCGTCGACGGTTTGGAACTGTCCCGGATCTTGTATGATATGGGGTGAACGCTTGCCAAGGCTTCAAATCAAATATCTCGAAAAGAACTACTTCATTCTTGTGCTGTGATGAATATAGCCTACCATAAACCAAGTCGGCTGCAAAAAATAATGTTCTATCGAGTCATTGATTATTCGCAAGCCTGAGACTGAATCCTTTCAAACGGTGAAGCAAACCGGAAGCAAACCTTAGAAAAAGCTTCTTAGGAAAATCGAACACAAATTGCCACCAGAAATCCTAACCTTGATTTGACCGACGAATGCTCTATCAGTCTGCAATGTCGTTTGGCGACCTGCGTAACTCCAAACCGACTCATCTGTCCTCGCAATATAAGCCATAGCCGCGCAGTTGAGGCGTCAGGTGATCACCTCAGACCCTATCATGTCTTAACAACCTCGAGACGCATCTGTCTTTCCGAAATTCCGAGATCGTTCCGTCTCACAACACTGAAACCACCGAAACTAGGTACCCTGGGTTCTCCACACCCCCACAAAGAAGTAGCGAAGCAGTCTAAGGTAGCTAGGTCTCAATTCTCTCATTTTAAGACTGCCCCCTGAATATATGTATTCACTCCTGGGGGTCTAATTCTTATCCCGTTTTGCGCTGTCCCTCCTTTGCGCCAAAATGGCTCATTGAAGTGACCTGCAGCCAGATTCTCAGACAAGCTTGTACGGAAATGAAACAGAAGGCATCCTTCAAGGTCTCAAAATTGCTTTTCTTGTATAGGTAAGCCCGATTCATGGTTGGACTATTCAATCTAACATCATCCAGTTTTTCGGCTACCGCTTGTGGTTGATATTTTACAATCGATTCCTCTATCCTCTCTATTCATACCCAAGTCCAAAGCTATGTACTATCTCTCGCCTCCTATACATCTACTATAATATCCGCGGCCAACTCATTTATAAAATTCCCCCCTTCATGAAACCTACGGCCCCGTCCTACCCCTCGCTCCTGACGAGTTGTCATACACTTCTTCAATAGCACGGTAGAGCATCTACGCATATAGAGCTGGCGAGGAGATGCGAAAGGCCGGGGGAGAACATGGTCATTATCCTCTAGCTAACGGAATGCATGCTATACTTACAGCTCCGAGTAAGGAGGATCATTCGCACATGCATTTTCGGACAAGGCGCTGAGAGAACAAGAAAACTTTCTGCAGGAATAAGCTGATATTCTGATCAAGAAGTTGGGGCAGAATGCGAGTACTGGCGCGCTAGTATGGTTGAGCGGTACAATTTTGCTACTTTTAATACGACTTGAGGTACGATTCTGCTCTAGCAGAACGTGAGCATGCATGCTGACGAATAGATCTCGCGTTTGGGGAGTCATTCGACTGCTTGGAAGACAGCGGGCGCCTACTGCCCCTGGATAAGCTTTATTTTCCGTGCCGTGAAAGCTATTCCTAACATTCAAACCCTTTGCTACTATAACCTCTACTTCGTCATGCGGTATCTCGTTCCGAAAGGCCTCGTGTGCGCTCGAGATGAAAATCGCGTCTCTGTCAGGCCAAACTCCGCCGCCAAATAGCTCAGGGCGTCAAGAAGGGCGAGAAGACTTTCTTGAGCTATATGTTGAGGAAGGAAGAAGGGAAGGCTTTAAGTAAGGGGGAGTTGAACTTGGAAGAGAGAGAAAGGACGGAAGGAAATAATGATGGAGAAGGTGAAGTGAATGTTTTGTCATAAACTTTCATTTACAGTGGGAAATGACACAAATCCCTGAGCGCATGGATCTCATTATATTACTCTTCGCGAAGGAGATGTAAACCTATTAAACTATTGAATCCACATGATACATACCCCTTCCCATAACATAAAGGGGGCTTGCTTGGAGAATTTGTGGGTTCTGGGGAGTTGTGAGATACTGCGATCAGTGGCTTTGGGAAGCAGATGTAGGATGGCTGCAGCCATCCGAATGCTTTACAAATAGATGCTTCACAAGCACAACCCAAAGCGGAAGGAGCACTTCAACACACCTACCTACCTACCTTTCGTGTCTCGGTTTAAACTCCTAACCGTTTAGCTTCATCAGTCTGACAAGTAAGCATAAGCTTAAAAGAACATCAAGCGATTCTCCCAGGCTTGCTTAGGTGCTAGGTATACTCTACAATTTCTACAACATATTCACGAGTGCTAACAAACCGATCCAACAATCCAACGATTACTCTTCTCCCACTCTCCTCGATCTGGAAGCTTCTAAACCACATGATCGATTTGCATAGCCATAACCCGCAACTACACAGCCCTGCACCGTAGAGGTAGATATCTCGATCGGCAGCAAACTCGTAGAACAAATGTATTTCTCTCTTCAAAACTTCGAAACTTCGAAACTTCGAAACAAATGCAAACAGTCCGGTCATATCCGGAAACGCGCTCTGTTCTACGGGTATTCGAGAATCGCTCTAACCCTAGAACGAGCAAGCGAGTTGCTAGTGGGGAGCGCGCATTCTGAGGCAATGACTTCGCGTTCTGAGATGATGGTTGTGTCGCGTCTCCCTCTTTTCTCGAAGTCGCGTCTCTACATGGTATATCTTAAACTCAGAAGCACATCTGCGAGCTCGACTTCTTCAAGGTTTTACTCAATCTTCCAGTTTGACCGCCCACTCTGTGACCTGTCCAGTTATCACGTCACCGCGAACATTTTCACGTCGGAGATAATTTGTCCTGAACAGGGCAGCTTGCATCCACGAGCAGTAGCCTTCAAATTCAGAGGTCCTACAAAAATCTTTTGAAAACTGCTCGAAACAAATGCTTCTCCATTTATTCCTATTTTTCTTACAGTCTAGATTCTGGAATTCTCCAAATAAATCTCCCGATCCCCTCCGACTCGTCTCATAACGACTCGGAACGGGTGACTTACTTTCGTACCACTTTATTCTCGGCGTATGGATGAAACAGAATAGCGTCAATGTTGATTTCGTCTTCTATAATATATCTGTCAAGTCATTAATTTTCAAATACACAAGTTAAGCAGAGACTTCACCAGATCACGGCAAGGATGCCTCATAGCGACAAACCTCCGGTCAACATGATTTTCGATCATGAAATCGACGATCTCCGACCTATCAGTGTGATTTGCGTAGGCGCAGGAATATCAGGGATCCTCACGGGCATTCGGCTGCCGGCACAAATACAGAACCTGAAATTGACAATCTACGACAAGAACTCCGAGGTTGGAGGTACATGGTTTGAGAATAGGCAAGCTTCTTATCCTCGATCTTTTGCTTGTGAGCACTGATAATTCTGACGCGAGTCAGGTACCCTGGGGTTCGGTGCGACATTCCAAGTGCCGGGTACCAACTCACGTTCGAGAGCAATACCCAGTGGAGCGAGTTTTATGCCAGTGGGCCCGAGATACAGAGGTATATGGTTGACTTGGCAAAGAAGTACGACGTATATCGCTTCTGTAAGTTTCGGCATGCTGTCACGGGAGCCACATGGCTTGAGGTTCAGGGACAGTGGAAAGTGACTGTCGAGGATCTTGAAACTGGAGAGGTAGGTCGTTCACATTCAGGCGTCTTACCATTTGATGACCCTCGGTGCTGATTAAAACGCTAGACCAAGGACGAGTGCGCAGACGTTTTCTTAATGGCTACTGGGCTACTGAATAAGTGGACTTGGCCTAAGATCCCGGGCTTCGAGACCTTCAAAGGGGACAAATTGCATTCGGCTCATTGGGACGAATCGATAGAGCTGAAGAATAAGGAAGTGGCCCTTATTGGTGGTAAGTTATTCGCAGAGGTCTTTTGCCCTGACTTGGATGCGAGCTGGAGACATATCTTAACTCACCAACTACTTTTGTCTACTCAAATGCGCTCCGAAATTCTACTGAACGTAGCAATGCTGACTCTGCGAATATCTAGGTGGTTCTACCGGTATACAAATCCTGCCCTCGATACAGCCTATCGTCAAAAGAGTAGACCATTACATGAAAAGCAAGAACTGGATATCGCCTCTCGGTATTGGAGGAAACGAGCTTATCCGGCGCGGTGCCACGACGGGAAACTTCAAGCACAGCCAAGATGAGCTCGACCGATTTGCCGATCCCAAAGAATACGCTAACTTCAGGCACAAGATCGAAGGCGACATCAACCAGCCTCCACTGGCGGTATTCGACGGCACAGAGTCCCAGAAGAAGTTCCACTCCATGAGCAGGAAGTACATGGAGGAAAAGCTCGCTCATAGACCGGATATTCTGGAAGCGCTGATGCCGGAGTGGGCGCCTGGGTGTCGTCGTCTAACACCTGGTCCGGGGTATTTGGAGGCATGCTGCGAGAAGAACGTCGACTATGTTAGTACGCCAATAAAGTGCGTACACGAAGACAGCATCGAGACGATCGACGGAAAGTTCAGGAAGGTGGACGTCATTATCTGCGCAACAGGATTTGACGTGTGAGTTGACGCGCTTTCTTTAGAGTATGAGCCCATAAATCTCGTACCTGGAGATGAGGAGATTGAGCAGCAGGAACTGATGAGTACATCGCTCTAGATCGCACCAGACGGGTCCGAAGATTACGGGACAGGGCGGGAAAGACTTGTATGATCTCTGGGATCCGTTCCCTGAGGCTTATTTGTCGATGTGTCCTCCGTCAATGCCAAACATGTTTGTCTACTTTGGCCCCAATGGCGGACCGCTCACGGGAAGCACGATCGCCATGTTGGAATGGGTCTGTGATTATATCACCGAATCAGTCCTGAAGCTGCAGCGAGAATACATCAAGTCCATGGTTGTCAAGTATTTGCATTTCTTCTTCCGTCGCCCTCAGCCGAGAAGCCCAATTCCAGTGGAAAGGGTGCTGACGATGGAATTTTTAGACCGACGGCGAATAAATGGTTTAGCAAGCATGTTGATAAGTTCTTTGCAAGGACCGTCTTCATTCAGTCTGTAAGTACAGCGCCTTCAATCCCTCGGGAAAAGCGTCTAACTAGTAACAGTGCGCCTCCTGGTTCAAGCGAGGCACAGTCGATGGTCGAATCGTCGGTAAGCCTATCCCATTCCGAAGCCTAAACCCGGCCGTCTTGCCATATATATACTTAACAACGATCTGATAATTTATGTCAACGTACAGCCAACTGGCCCGGCTCCGGCGTCCATTCCAGGAAGGCGCTCATGAACCCGCGCTGGGAGGATTTCGACTATGAGTACATGCCCGAAGTCGCCGATAACCCGATGGCATGGCTGGGGAATGGCATGACGGTTGCGCAGGTGGTGGGGGAGTTTACTACAGAGTACTTGGACTTGAAGCAGACGGTGAAGGTGCCTAAGGCTGTAAATGCAGATGTTAAGCCGGGGTGGCCGCGTTTCCAGGCTTCAGTGGAGGAGGCGGCTGCGCCGAAAGAGTCGCAAGCGAAATCCGACAACAATGGTACTGTGGAGGATGGTGTTGTTGGTAATGAATTGAGCACTATGGTCTCTTGACGGTGCAGAACCCGATAGTTGAAGAGGCCGTTTGGGCCTTGAGTCCTTATTGGCATATCGCAAATGGCATGGGTTGGTAGACGTACAACAAACACATCATCATAACTGTCACCGTTATCCCCTCGTGTGTTTCATTCCACGTCATGTCATATGTCATCATTATAGATCTTTGGTTCGAGATCTTAAAGTAAATTACCGGCAATGATGATGCTGAAGCAAAAGAATGAGAGAGAGAGAGTAGTATTATGAGATACATCTATCCTTTGCCTTTAGGCTATGTTACAACATGAGCATCAGCTCTACGTCCGAATCGTCTGCACCTGTCAAAACCATTGACACCTTTGAGTCGCTTGTGAAGCAGCTTAGTCCAATAACAAACGCCTCATAAACCCTTGACTTGGCGCCAAGTATTGGCCCAAGATCTTCAACCCCAAAAAGACTGGAATTCGCCGCTATACCTATATCGTAAACGTATGCCCCGAGAAATTCCAGTCAGCCGCTTTCATTTCTTGCCACGATGATGGTGGACGATCATCGAGTTGCTGCTGCGTCCGAAGAAGAGACTCTAACAACGAGGATGTCGACATCTGCGCACTACTGGTAGAGGGTCGATTTTGATTCACACCCATATAACTGCCATAGTTTTGGCTGCTTCCTTGCTCGTTTATGACCCCGTCCGGAGCAGCTGCTGCGCCTGCAGAGTCCCGGTGCTGCGTTCGTGATGACGGGCCATCAGTGGCAAACATGTTGCTCATGAAGTCCAGCTCAAGGCCATCCATATACATGAAGGCATCGTCGCTAGAGAGCTGGGATATTGATGATGGGACACCGTCCTTTTCTGGCGATCCAGCGGTGTCAAACATGTTGCTCATGAAGTCTGAATCGAGAACATCCACGCTGGTGAACGTGTTGTCAGTCGAGTACTGCGGTATCGATGATGGTATGCTGGTGGTGATAAGGTTTTGCTCGGCTGGAGCTTCAGTGCTCCCAAAAGAAACGTTGCCTATTTCGTTGCTCTGGTCTTCATGCTCAGAAATTGATGTCGAGTCATGATCTGCCAACGGCTGAGGTGCACCATGGCTTGCGTCCAGACTGGCAGAGTCAGAAAGGCATTGCGTGGAGGCTCTCTGTCCCATTTCAGTCGATGGGAATGCACTCAGGTCGTGTAAGTCGTCTTCACTGATGTACACGTCCCCAGCAAATTCCGGAAACTGTGTCACGAAGGGGCGTCTCATTCGAAGACATTGCAAATCATTCAGCCACTTTCCGAAGTTCGGATCTAGTTCCACCTCTGAGCCGGAGCTGCTGATTTTTAGCAGAGTGACGTTCGGTACGGTTTCGTTGATCTGCACGTCGAAATTCTCGACAAAGTCGCTATACAAGTTTCGGTGTTGGTAGTCTCTCCAGTGATGCACCAAGTTCTCACGTATCGTAGGCCAAGGAATGAAGTCGATGAATGAAGGGTGGCTGTACCACATTTGTGAAGTCACGGGTCGGAACCAAGCCGGACATTTCGCCAGGTTTTGCTGCGTTGGGAATATGAGGAAGACTAGGGTGCGGTAGAGCGTCCAGAACATGGCTATTCTGGCGACTTTTGAGCGATAAGCCCATGGCTTGATGGCCTCGAATGCGCAAATTATGAGTTCTTTTCTCGCGTGCGAGATGTTAGGAGGAGGAGTCGCCGACACTGGTGGTTGTAATGCGGGAGTGGTGCTCGGATTGTCCGGATTGGCGTTGAGAAGCGGATCATAGCTATTCAGATCTTTAATGATGGAGCTGACGGTATCGGGGTGCTGGGCCATGAGATTGAGTTTGGTGCTAGTTATGTTGCCTGGAGCTCGATTGATATGGTAGAGTTTGGAGGCAATGTCGAAGACTGATGAGGACCAGGAGGTTTTCTGTTTCCAGAACATGATACCTTCAAGGAATCCCTCGTCTGAGATGCCCATCTCACCAGCGGGCTGATCAACTGCAGCGCAGATGTCTGGAAAGGGCGACTCCGCGTTCGGTATCAGCATTCGATAATCCAATTCAATTTTAAGATCCACCACGGTGCCGTCGCCTTCTTCGCTCTCATTCACTTCCACTTGACCATCTACCCCTGAATCGTGCCCAGGAAGATCGGTTCTGGCAGGGCGCGACTGAGTAGAAATCATGGATTCTTTTGCACCGTTCGACCGTGCCTGAATTTTCTTTGAAAAGTCTTCGGAACCGCAGATTAATGACTTTGTTATCAGGTCGTGTGTGGTTTCTCTGTCGACGCCCAATGCTAGGTAGACGGCCTGAAGTCGATCAAAAATGGCGTCCTGGTCTTTCTGGAGATTCGAATTTGTCTGCATGAGGTCTGCAAGGAGCTTCTCTCCCTGCTGGTTGCTCAGCAGATCTAAGCGCTCTTGTAAAGTCGCGATGGTGTGGCGGGCACGACTTCGATTCTTGCGCACCAGTTGACGGTCGGCTGCACGCTTCCTCTTCAATTGCTCCTCGGTCAACTTATCCTTCCAGAAGGATTTTAGAGCTGGTCCCCCGTCCTTCGTCTCGGTGCTCGTTGGAGCAGCTGCGCGGCCTCGAGGCATGATGAGGATGTGCACTTGGCGTGTTTATGTCCGTGTATGGGCTTCTTTCGTCGCAGAGATTTCGAAGTCAAAGCTTGAAGTTCTCGAGATGTTGCAGCGTGCCTTGCGATGCGAATGAATGAAATAGATTTGCAAGTCTGCTCTGTGTGTTTGCTTTCGATGGAAGACCAAGCGACCAAGAGCTCAACCAGAGCTGCAGTCTGGTAACGTGCCGTGCCATGCCATGCCAGGCCGTGCCACCCAACCATAAGGTTACCTATTCCTACTAGTAAAGTACTAGGGCGCGCGATTCCTACAGGCCTGGGATTGCGGAGGTGCGGGGTTGTGCGTGCGCATCCGATGGTTCATGTTCATCTGCAGGTGCATGGGGAGAAGGAGATGGACCCGCGGTTGCGGTTGCCGGGCGGGGTTTGGGTGGTGGGTGTGGATGTGGGTGTGCCTCTAACCTAACTTACAGAGTATGGGGATGGGATGGGGATGTTGGCCTGCATTTGCCCCCAAACCTTCCCTTCCCTTCCGGGGTTGGTAGTGTGGGTGGTGCCTCTACCCCGAGATCCAGGCCCAGAGCAGAGAGCGAGTTAGCGCCAGCTCGGGAACCCAAAGAAAGCGAGTCACCATCTCACACTATACTGACTCAGATCGTGGGGTGTGGTATGGTGTGCGCACGTGACTGCCTACTTGCGGTCTGCCTTGCTGTATTATTGTTGCACGATCCTCATTTCGGATGGGCAATACTAGTAGTAGTACTTGCACCTAGCCTCTCTGCTCGGAACGATAACACCTTCTCGGAAATTTGGTTCCGGTCCGGGACAGGCGTGCAGGGGTGGAAGGAGTTCAGGAATACCGCGTGCAGTATGTGATTTGTCGCACAAACGGGTACTCGAGTACTATACTGTAGTCACGGAGATGTTTTAGACAGACGGGAGCCTTGGTAACAAACCCCAAGCGCCATGCCGACATGCATTAGATCAAGGGCCCTGAATTTGACTTACAGAGGTACATACTTCTGGTGGCGCTTCTTGTTGTTTTGGACGTTTAAATCTCTGACTGAGCAGCCTATCCTCACCTTTTGCTGCATCCGTCTCCTTAAAGCTCTCCCAACCCACCGCGCGCAAGCTGTGAAAGCGGCAACTCAACGTTGAAACAAGAAAACACAAAACGAATTCGCCATGGAAGTTACCAACAGGATCACTAGCGGCGTAAATGGCATCACCAGCCATCATAAGAGGCCTATTGTTATTGCCGGTTGCTCGGGTGGTATGTCAATCACTCCTTGCGTTGCATCCTTCCCTTCCCCCCATTGAGATACTGTTCTCAGCAATTATACATGTACTCAACATCTGCAGGTACCGTCGACAGGCCAAGGGCTCTCCTCGATCTCTCGAAAATCCCCGAAATTGACGTTATCACGGGAGACTGGATGTCCGAAGCCGACATGACAGTCAATGGCTCTAAAAGAGTGCAACTCAAGGCAAGCGGCGGTGTCCAAGGTCTTGGCCAGTCCCGCGAAGGTTACCACACCAATTTCATCGGCAAAATCGAACCAGCGTTGCCATATCTCGAGAAAAATAAGACAAAGGTCGTTTGCAATGCTGGTGGAAGTAACCCTCATGGTCTAGCCGAGGCTCTCAAAGAAAACATCAAGCAGCAGGGCCTGAATCTCCGGGTAGCTTGGTTGGAAGGAGATGATGTCACGGACCAAGTCATGAAGTTGATCAAGTCCAAGGAGTCCAAGTTGACAAACATTACCACGGGAAAAGATCTTGATACCTGGAAGTTTAAACCCCTTTGTGCCCAGTGTTATTTGGGTGTCTCTGGAATCGCGCGAGCTCTCGAAGATGCTGATATCGTATGCAATTCTTGTGACTTTCAGTTTTTGATGAAATACAGTCCTGAGACAGACCCATGAAAGTAATTCTGCTGACTTCGAGGTTTTCAGGTGATCTGCGGTCGTGTTGCAGACTCCTCGCCGGTTGTCGGAGCCGCCATGTGGTGGCATGGATGGAGCAGAGATAATGTCAAAGAGCTTGCCACGGCGCTGGTGGCTGGGCATCTGATCGAATGTAGCACATATGTTACTGGTGGCGGATATTCCGATTTCAAAAAGTGGAAAGGCAAGGCTGTCGACTTAGGATTCCCCATAGTGGAGATCGACTACAAGGATGGTTTCACAATCACCATGGAGCCGGGAAAAGATGGTGAGGTTTCTGTTGGCACCGTTTCTACGCAACTCGTCTACGAAATTCAGGGCCCAATGTACTTTAACTCGGATGTTGTTGCGCACCTAGAAGGAATAAAAGTCAAAGCAGATGGTCCTAATAGAATTAAGGTTACTGGGATCGAAGGATCACGCCCTCCACCCCACACCAAAGTGGGCATTACGGCACATGGCGGGTATCGTGCCGAGTACCATATCTATCTGACTGGGCTCGATATTTCAGAGAAAGCTGAAATGGTGAAAGAGCAAACCATATCTGCCATGGGAAAGGAGGTGTATGATCAGTTCTCACTTCTAACCTTCACAGTCGTCGGCATTCCTGACCCGGAAGCTCGAACACAAGATGCTGCAACTGTCAAGCTTCGGATCTTTGCTCAAGCTGCCAGCCCAGATCTTCTAGCTCCCGATAAATTCTTGGGCTGGTGCAAGATGAATGTCCTTCAAGGCTGTCCAGGCCTGACGCCCACGACCGATGCTAGGCAGGGAACTGGGAAGCCATATTTCGAGTACTGGGTTACGCTCCTCGATCAGAAGCTAATAAACGAGAGAGTCCATCTTCCTGACAATACCACTGTCGATATACCTCCGCCCGCCATCACACAACAGTACCCTACACAGCAAGTATCCTACGATCCAAAAGACCCCCTACCTGCCGATACCTGGGGACCCACAGAACGCCAACCTCTTGGATACATTTGTCTCGGGCGCTCTGGTGACAAGTCATCCGATGCCAACATGGGCTTGTTCGTACGACACGATGACGAATGGGACTGGCTACGATCCACATTGACTATTGCGAAAGTGAAGGAGCTGCTCGCAGACGATTACAAGGGGAAGCCGATTGATCGTTTCGAGATGCCGGGTCTCAAAGCGGTCCACTTCTTGCTGCGGGATCATTTAGATAGAGGATACAATGCAGGCGCTGGGCTAGACTGCTTGGGAAAGAATCTGATTGAGTACATACGGGCAAAGCCGGTGGACATACCTGTACAATTTTTGAAGAGGGGGAGAATTTAGTGAGAGACGAAATGATCACGGCTACGATTTGCGCGCCATTTCTGTACTTCTCTGCATCGGTTTTTGCAGTAACATGTGCATTTCTCAGATTCTCATGTATATGACAATTGAAATGATGTACTGTACCATGGTCAGTAAAGCATATGCAACTGGAGCACTTGGCTTGTACGCATGCGTTCGCCTTTCAACACGAAAGAGTCTCGAGCAATTGTGAAGCATAGAATGTCAGTATCTGACATTAGGTGAAGCTCGAGATATAGATAGCTTAATTGGGACTAGCCTGAGTAAAAGCACGCATTGAATATCGAAGACTAGCTCCGATATTATAATGCAGCTATATTAACACAACTTGATTACTTTCAGAGTAATGTGCTATGCACCTAGAAAGCTATACCAACTTTGCCTACGAGTTCACCTGACACGAGCGCTCTCATAAGCTCAGGAGTGTCGGATATTGACTTGAGCTCAATTTCGGGGACAATGTTGTGCTGATCCACAAAAGCAATCATCTGTTTTAAATCAGACGGATTTCCAATCTGCGTGCCGTGAAGCCTGAGGGCCTTCTTCACAAAGCTTAAGACGTTCGTTTCTACGGCTGTGTGTGGCACTCCAACAGCGACAATGGTCCTATTAATGATGTTAGGGAAAGCAGCAATACAACTGGATCAATGGTCAAATACCACTCACCCTTTGAAGCCCGTATACTCGAAAGCGGCCTGGTAAGCTTGCGGTGCACCCGCAGCAACAACTGAAGCCCCGAGACCTTCGTTCTTGGACAAGTGGTCCACCACCTCCTTCATCTCCTCTGCCTTTCTGCTATCACATACAGCTTCCACGCCATTGGCAAGAGCAGCTTCCCGCGCTGTAGGAGAGATGTCGAAACCAATGACGCGAAAGCCCATGGCCACTGCGAAACGAACGAGAAATGTCCCTACGCCTCCCAGGCCGAAAATCCCCACGATTCCTCCCTTCGACAAATTAACTTGGTTCAAAGCTCTGAAAGCTGTGACTCCGGCGCAAAAGAGGGGCGAGAGCCTGGTGAAATCTCAGCATCTGAAACCGGGTATTTTGCAGAGAATGGTGCGAGGTCTGAGAATCTGCTACTGACTTACTTCTCGAGGGGGAGCCTCTCAGGAATTTTGATGGAAAATAATGAGTCAACGATGGCATATTCAGCCAGAAACCCATTGGCATTAAAGCCGGGATTTCTCTTGCCATATTCGCAAAATTGATCCTCCCCAGCTTGTAAAGAGATTAACAAGAATTAAAAGAAGATAGATTTGAGCGCATGAATTTGGGATCTTACAGGTGCAGGGAATACATTTTCTGCAGGTGTCGATGACATTCAGGAACCCAACTCGGTCTCCAGCAGCAAAGGTATTGACAGATTCATGGACTGATAAAATCACAATTAGCCCAGTTAAACCATGCGCCCGGCGAGAGAATATCCACCTTTTTCAACTATGCCGACCCCTTCATGCCCACCTACTGTCCCGACCACTGACTGTGGGAGATAACCTTTATATGCCATGGCATCTGATCCGCATAAGCTTGCAGCAACTATCTTGACAAGAAGCTGGTTCTTCTGTGGCACAGGTATGGGGATATCTTTGACGACCATGGGTTTGCTAGGCTGCAATTGACATTAGCCTCAAACTTCTAATCCACATTTTCCTTGAGTCAAGACTTCGAACCTCGTCGTATACTGCAGCTTTCATGGTGGTGGCCATTATGACTCTGGGGAAATTCGCGTCTTCGTCTTGCAGCGATACTAAGAATCACAATTAATGAATGCGCTGTGCAAGTAAACAATTTCTTCGCAAGACGCGCCGATTTCGAAGGAGTTCAAATTCTCGTGACGTGATCTCAGCGCGCCGAATAGGGTCTGCGTGTAGAGTGACGGGTCGTTGTCCACGACCGATCGTCAAGTCAGGGAGGGATAGGTAGGCCGGGCGGTGAACAGATTAATTACCCGCGATCCGAAGGCGGTATCTGGGTTACTCGTACACTCGTACACACCAAGGTGAAGGTGGTCTCCACACTCCACACAAGAGTGAACACGAACCGGGAGTTCTCACAACTACCTACAAATGTTGCCTTGGAGATGCTTACAACTTCGGAGTTTCCAATCTGCATGCGTCTTACCCTTTTGATCACTTGATTTTTATCAACTCGGTCAACTTTCACTTGCTTCGTATGATAGATACATACACATGCCTTTCAGTGAACACACCATATAATCCCCATTTTCCTAGAGTTCTTCATTATTTCGACAAAGTAAAGATTGATTGAGCGCCAGTGCATCTTTCTAGAATACACAATTGACCCGTTTCTGGAAAAACTTGATCAATGGGGAGGTAAGTGAGTTTCCTGCTGCGACGTGAAAATGAAAATGGCACAAGTCTTATATTTATAATCAACAGCACATCGCCAGCAAATTTCCGAAGATGTACGAGTTCCATCTCGCTTGCACGGTCATCAGCTAAATTGTAACACAGCCTTAAGTTGGGCCAGCTCTGGCAGCGGGAAATGTTCTCATATTCAAGCCTAGTGAAAAAATGCTGCTAAGTGCGTTGCGCTTTGCGGGCTTGTTTAGAGTTGCTGGATCCCCTCCGGGTGTATTCCAGGTCCTTACGGGCGATGGTAATCTCGGTGGCCTACTCACCTCACACATGAAAACTAGAAAGGTAGACTGGCTCTAAATCTCTTTATTTAGAAGTTGAAACCCTGATAGATCTAATATCTCGTGGCTGGATAAGCTTCACGGGGTCGGTTGGTAATGGTAAAAAGGTTCAAATCGAGGCCGGCCAGTCGAATTTGAAACGAGTTACTCTGGAGCTTGGGGGGAAAAGCCCGTTAAATAGTGTTCAAGGACGCCAATTTGGACTTGACCGCAGGCTGGTATGCTCCCACGAACAGAGCTGGACAGACTTGCTCGATGCTTATGGTTGAATACTATCAGCAGGGCAGCTAACACAATTGCGTCAAAATTGTGGGCAGTATTGCGTTGCATCGTCATGGGTATATGTTCAGTGTGTAATTCATGATGAGTTTCTGCCAAAGTATCTGGGAATCCTGAAATTGAGAGCACAAGGTAAAGGGGTCCCAGCGGAGGAAGGATCATCATACCGCCCCGTTGCGGATAAATTTCAGTTCGAGTGAGTGATGGGCTTTATTGAAGGTGGCAAATCGGAGGCGTAAGTCTTGTTTGGAGGAGAGAAGATGGGTGAAGAGGCTAGTCCAATTTGTTAGTTTCGAAGTTGTTGGGAGGTAATTTGAGACAGGGTCTGTACATCCATTCGACAGTCTTTGAAGAGCCGTCTTCATATGCAATGGTGTACAAAGAGGAGATTTCGGCCCAGTTTCAGTTGTCAAGAAATTTGAGACGGAGAGAGAAGCTCTCAAGCTGGCAAACGATAGCGAGTTTGGTTTTATGGCTGAAGTATTTATGACTGACTTAGGCCTTGCATTCAGAGTCGCAGGAGGACTTGAAGCTAGCAGTGTTTGCCTCAACAGCATGAGTCTGGTGAACCCTCAGACTCCATTTGGAGGCGCAAAGCAGTCAGGATACGGATGTGAAGGCGGCCGGGAGTCGGTATTTTGCTGAACCCAGATAAAGACCATTTGATGCCATGGAATATGTAGACAAAAAGGTCATTCAAGCTGTGCTTGTTTAGGTAGCACGTGCGATCTTCAGTCAAGCATTCCCGTTTGACTGAATCTTCACATCCAAGCTTTCCAAACCATAGCAGACGTAAATACTATTATGTATGTCCATTCTTACAAGCCATCAGAGAAGGTCTCGAGGCGAGTCACAGGGCATGTATCGTACTGTGTACGATGCTGCGGTATGATGCTGCGGCATAACAGTCTCTTGGCTTTGTGAGGATCTTGAGTGCTAGGATTATTAGCCTTACATAGGCAGTTGATCTTCCATCTCGTGGTCTGCTTCTGAGTTCTGCAGTCGAGGATGCGGTTGGAAGAACTGATTGCTTTTAAAAGATAGTTTACTTTTTGCTACAGCTTCAGATCTTCATGTTCAATGTTCGAAAAGCTACTAGTATAACTTAGAACTCATCGCCTCAAACTCATCCACCCATTTCAGTGCCCCACGTCGAGTTCAACCTTCTCATTCTCAGCCGAGACGTTTTGAACGTGCTCCGTTTGGATCGCCATCTCCTCCTTGCTCGATGCATCCACTTCTTCTTTTGTCATGAGATGCTGCGGGATCTTCATTGTCAAGTAAGGGGATAACTGCAGATCATGATCAGCACCAGACTAGCATTGGCTGCCACCTGAACCCAAGGAAACTCACATCTTTTGAGTACGAGGCACAAGCTAATGCAATGACACCAAAGGGAATGCTCGCGAGCCAGACGTATCGGAAAGCTGAGATATATGCCCCCTTCAATGCCACTATACCAGCTTCGATAATTCCTCCCGTCGCCCCGGGCACAGAAGTGACGGGTATAGTGAGTTCGCCAGCTAAAATTCCCAGCAAGAGCGGGACAGAAGTGGCAGGCAGTCCGGCCCCGATGAGCGCCGTGGGAACACGTTGAGCAATAAGCGTCTTGGCCTTGCTTTGGAAGATAGTCACATAGATTGAGGTACCGACAGAGCCGCCCAATGAGCGAGCAAGACCTACGATACCAGTAGCGAAGCCAATCCATTCATCTGGAGCAGATAGTTGAATCAGTAGAATTGTAAGGAGTTCCACGACGCCAATTCCTGAATGTGTTAGCCTCCTTCAAGTTCATTACACGGTGGACATACCGATTCCTGCCAAAAGAGAGAATGCAAGAACCATTCCTTTATCGCTGATGCCAGGAATGCACATCAGAGGAATGAAGAGAAGCTGGAGTCCAACTCCGATTGCGAGCATCCAGTTCGTCCCAATTCGAGGCCCCAAGAATGGAAGCAGGACAGCTGAACCAACGCCTCCAATTTGAGTTCCTGCTCCAAATGGCATGCCATCAATGCCGATCTCCCTGCCATTCGTACCATCATAGATAACTTGCAGGTAGGTTGGTAGGAATGTCTGGATCCCAAAGAAAAGCATTCCTCCGGTAGCCGCAATAACGAGCATCACGGTGAAGGAACGTACACGCTTGAAAAGCACAGGGTGCAAGAGCGGATTTGGAGCCAAGTACGCTTCATACAACCCTGTGGCAATAATTATGAGAGCTCCAACGGTGAAAGGTGCGATGAAATGCGCATCTTTTGAGCCGTATACTGGAATCCAGGTGATACCAAGCAGAAACAGGGTAGGCCCAGCCTAGCAGTATATTAGTACCCGAGTCATGAAATGAAGAATAAACAATCAGTGTCACTTACAATAATGCCAGAAAACCCCGGCCAATCGAAGGATTTCCAAAATTGAGCCCTAGATGTCTTGATCGTATCCAAGGGTGGCGCTGGGAAGTAAGTCAATGCTATAAGGATAGTGTAGATGGCATTGCAGGCTATGATGATGTAGTAGGCGCTTCTCCATCCAGGACCAGTGTTGGCAGCAAGTTCGCGACCGATCAGAGGTCCGCAAATGACCCAAAAGACTGCCGATGCGTTGACTGCACCGAGGACTAGCCCTCTGTGTTTGGTTGCGACCAACTCAGATATACATGCAAACATGTTCAATGAGCCTGCTTGGTTGAGTCCAAGCATGACAGAGGCGCCGATCACTTTCGTCTGTCAGTATTGGTTAATGAAATAGACGGTTAACAGAGCTTACCCGTTGGGATATTCTTAGCCACAGCTCCAATGATGCCTCCGAGCAGGCCGAAGACTGAAGTAGCGATACAAAAGTATCTACGCCCAAGGCGATCGGACAATGCTCCGCAAAGGAGCAACCCAACGCCCGCAGCTGTGGTGGTTGCAGAAGCAATCCAGGTGTAGTTGGCGTTGGGCCCGATGTCTGCATTGATGACATTGATGATCGAAACCACAATCAGGAAGCCACCAAGGGAGATGTTGTAAATGAGCCCCATCACGGTGATGGCCAACCATAACTTCACGGAAGAACCAACCACGACCTGGGTTTCTGGTGTGGCTTCATGCTCACGCATCAACTCATCGTCTATAGAGTGCGTGACCATGTTGACTTATGGTCTGAAGAATGTGATGTTGTAATGCAAAGAATTGGTCATGGGTTTGACAGACTTAGAGAATGCAGATACGCAGCTGCACGGACATGCAGTATATGTGAAAAGATGAATTTTCCAGGGTTGTGGGGTTGACTTATGGGGTTTACTTACGGGGTTCACTTATGGGGTTCACTTATGTGGTTGGACCAATGGGTCGAGCATTTCACGTGGCTGATTTCTCTGGTGGCAGAAAAAGCCTATTTTGCAAATTGAGGAACATTCGTTCCGAGAAGGAAGTCTACCCAGTATGTATGCATCGGTCAGAGAAATGCAAATACTGGAAGCCATCGAATGAACGTTTTTGATTTTCACGCCCCAAAAGCTGAGGTTAGTTTCTGGCCCGCTCTATTCTGCTCGAGAAGCGAGTTGGCCACTCTCGGTAGTGTTGGTCAAATCGGAGTCGCTCCGAGCACTCACTGTTTTCTGCCGAGTCCCTCATTTCCTCCATTCCCTCTTACCCCACTGAATCACATTCGACTTATTAGCGTCGCAGTGAGTAAGCGACGGACACAGGACTGATGATTGACTCTCTCTACCGTCGTAAATTACGACAAACCTATTGATCGCCAGCAAGAGTATTGTGGCTTTGAGGAGAAATTTGGTTTGCCTGCCAGTCATCCTGCTTAGGTGTTAGGATTTCTTCATTGATGGTAGCTAAGAGCTAAGTAGGGATATCGTCCAGGTCGAGTATTTCGCAAGTAGGAAAGTTGAAGCTGAAGGTTTCTTTCAAAATGCCCGCAGCCACAGAACGGCTCTCGGATCCGGATCCCGAGATTGAAACTCGACTTTTCATCAACAATGAATTCGTCTTTGCCCACAGCAACCGCAAATTTCCTGTTGTGAATCCTTGGAATGGAGAAATCGCAGCATTCGTGCACGAAGCAGATGCGACTGATGTTGATCTTGCAGTTAACGCTGCTGAGAAAGCCTTCCCGTCATGGTCAGCTTTGGGGGGATTTCAGAGGGCAGAGTATCTCTACAGGCTCGCTGATATCTATGAGAAGAACAATGATGTTCTCGCCAAGTTGGAAGCCCGTAGTATGGGACGCCCCGTCGGCACTTACAGTGAGCAAACGGAGCTATTTTTCGGTATGAAGGGACGCTGATTATGCTCGTAGCTGAGGGCCTGGCTTCAGCAAGATTTCTCAGGTACATGGCTGGCAAAGCTACCGACATACAGGGCGAGTCGTCCCTCCAGACTGCCAATTTCATGAACATCACGCTTCGTCAACCATATGGTGTTTGTGCCGGTATAATCCCATGGAACGCACCTGTCACGATGTTAACTTTCAAGCTTGGCCCCGCTCTAGTCTCAGGCAATACCATGGTGCTGAAGTCGTCTGAAAAGGCTCCTTTGACTAGTCTCTATGTTGCTAAGCTCGTCCAGCAAGCAGGATTCCCACCAGGAGTTGTCAACATCCTCAGTGGACTTGGCCAGCCTTGCGGAGAAGCTCTCGCCTCGCACATGAAAATTCGCAAAATTTCCTTGACAGGCTCTGTGAGAGCTGGACAAGCGGTTAAGAGGCTGGCTGCGATGTCGAATTTGAAGCATGTCACGCTTGAACTTGGTGGGAAGTCTCCTTTGGTGGTATTTGACGATGCAGATATCTCAAAAGCTGCGAGGGCCGCCAGTGCGTCAATATTGCTCAATTCAGGTCAGGCATGCATTGCAAGCTCTCGTATTTATGTTCAGAAAAGTGCCGTTGAGACATTCTGTCGTGAGCTGATTGCAGCACTGGAGCAGAATGGATACAACCCTCCAGATGACAACAATCCCTTGTCAAGAACTACAAAAAGAGGACCACAGGCTTGCAAGAGCCAATTTGATTCCATTGTAGGCTTTATCAAGGAAGCCAAAGACTCCGGATGTGAGATACTCACAGGAGGTCAAGCAGAAGACGGCAAAGGCTATTACATACAACCTACGCTCATCTATCAACCAGAAGAGAAGAGTCGGATCATGCAAGAAGAGATATTTGGTCCTGTGCAGTGTGTGCTTTCTTTCGAGGATGAAGAAGAGGTTCTGAAGAGGGCCAACGACACAGAGTTTGGGCTCTATGCTAGCGTGTTCACGAAGGACATTTTCAGAGCATTGAGGTTTGCCCGCGGTTTTGAGTCCGGAAATGTTGGTATCAATTGCACTAGTCCAATGATGACGCATGATATGCCATTTGGGGGAGTGAAACAGAGTGGCGAGGGCAGGGAGCTTGGCAAGCATGCAGTGGAGGAGTGGACAGAGACGAAAACTGTATATTTTGCGCTCCAATAGGCCATCGCTACTGCTTCTGATCGATGACAAGATACTGTGAAGTGATATGTCATTGTTTCCAGACGGGAAGCTGCGCCTGCCATACAAAGCCATATTTCAACTACTTGCCTACAAATTAACCACCATCAATCCCCGTCTGTCATAAGAGGGTACTTTGCCGTCACGTATTTCCTGGAACTTGACATGACGCCGACTATCTATGATCTGTCTGTCATTGAACATCGGCAAGGATCCGACTGCAGTGGTCGTTGGATAACGACACGTGAAGCCTGACGCACATTCTCTAAATGCGACTCCGTTTCGCATATAGCCAGGCTGAAACAATGAAGTCTCTCTCAAAAAAAGCAATCAAGCAACATGTCAGGCTACAAAATTTCAAAGCTATACCACCCAAGTCACCGAGTTCCAAGTTTGGAGCTAGCAGACAAGTTCTTCGCAGATGTCTTTGGCCATCCCAGCATCTGGCGCTCTCAAATTTTCACCAAGCGGGATCCCAAGTACCCTGACTACCCCACCGACTACTGCATATTCACATCCATTGCTGATGTTTTTTTTGACTGCATCGATCCTGTGAAATATGTCATCGATGGAGAACAGCGCTATAAGACCGTGACAAAACCTGAACTCAACGGGCTGGGCTGGGGAGTCGAAGGTATTGATGAGCTATATGCTCGAGTCAACGAAGCTGGAATCCGATGTACAGATCAAGCAAACCGCCCAAGTGATCCGAAAGAATGCCCTGTAGCGTCTTTCAAGTCATCTAAGCTGTTTTACACAGATCCCGAAACAAGTGGGATCAGATACGAATTTTATCCCACAGCCAGCATTGGACCCTACGACCACCGCCAGAATCTATCCTGGCAACTTCAGCCAGAGAAGGTGAAAGGTCCCTTGGGGATATTGTATTGCTCGTATCACACCATTCTGACGGAGAATCTTGACCGAGCTGTGAACCTGTATGTCAACATCCTCGGGGGAACCGTCTTCCACGAGGAAAAGAATACTCTTCGCGGAACGGACAGTACGTATATTGGTCTGGCAGATGCCGTCTATGAGTTGGCAGTACCCAAGAAGTCGGACACATGTGCCATGAAGCAGATGCAGAGTCGCCAGCACAGCGCGGAGGACATCTACCATGCTTTGACCTGGAGGGTCAGCGATTTGGGTCAGGTACGGAAACATCTTGAAGCGAACAAGGTGCCAGTCATGCTACATAATGAGGAAATGATTGTGGTGGACCCTGAAAACGGATTGGGCATTGCTTGGGGCTTTGCCATAAATTCTGTACCTAACGATCATAGAGTGAGAGAGTGGTCTTCTTGACTTTCCCACTATTGACAGCATATATCTCATTCCTGCCTGATACTGACTGGCCCATCAAGTCTTTATGATCCTCCCAAATCTTTCTGGTTAATACTGGCAAGTGTCCATGTTGCTTAGATACAGCTCCATGCGTTATCAATGGAGATAATCGAACCATTGATCTGGGATGCAGCATCCGAGGAAAGAAAAGCCATCAATTTGGCAGGATGGTCAGGAGTTGCAGAAGCTGACATAGGGGCGAAGTGTAAGGCTTGCACCGGACTTTTTGAGAGTTGATGTTAGCTTTGCCAAATCTCTGTCACACGCAACACATACCCGATGAGTTTCATCGCCTCCTGGTCAATATTGCTCATATCAATTGATTTTGTGATGTTCGTTACGAATCCTACATTAGATAATTAGTTACTTATTCCGGAGGAAAGTGATGTGGAAATGGAATTACCTCCAGGACAAATTGCATTGCATCTGATATTCTCGTTGTGGAAGCGCCATGCCACATTCTTTGTCACACCTATCTATTTCCATGTAACGATTTCAGCATTCACCTATCTCGAGAACAGATCTCAAGGAGACTCACAATACCGTGCTTACTTGCCGTGTAAGCTACGCCTGCAGTACCACCACTGAGCCCCGCTTTGCTTGAAACGTTGACAATTGAACCGCCCCCCTGCTTCAAAAAGACGTTGACAACATGCTTAGATAGCATCGTTGGAACGGTCAAATTTATAGAAATAATCTTGTCCCATGTAGCCTCGTCCAAATTGTTTACGCTGTTGTTGGTATCCGTAACGCCGGCTATGTTGAGCAGTATATCGATGCGTCCGCCGAATGCGTCTAGGCAGTTCTTAACGACTTGCTCGCAGGCCTCGGGCTTGCGCAGGTCGACTTGCTGAAACTGAAAGTTTTTATGAGATTGCAGCATCGCTGGAGCTGTGTTGATATCCACACCCATCACCAACGCTCCCAGCTCGAGAAACAATTCGGCCGTAGCAAGGCCGATGCCCGAGGCTGCTCCAGTGATTAAAGATACCTGGAGAATTAATCTGGAGTTCTGTTTGTTTCTCATGCAGGCATATCTTACTTTCTCATCGAGTCTAAACATTTTGCTCGTAGTTTTGGAAAGGAAATTGTGTTTAGCACTACAAGCTTAGCAGATTTGAAATGGTTGTACTATGTTCGGCGAGCCTCAACGTGTTACGGCACAAGCGTAGCTAGGTATCGAGAGTCGAGATGAGAACTTGGTAATTGCGGGCCAGATGTGCCTTTGAATGTATCTCTAAATCTCCACACAAAATTCCCAAACAAATGCTCTAAGCAATAAGCATAGAATTCCGGGGTCCCGATAGACAGATAGAGGTATCGGCACGGCACAGCACGACACCACTTTTACGACCCGTTATTAGTTCTCCCGGATTGCGGGGCTGCTAAATTGTGTCAGCCCAACTTCTCCAACTTTATCACCTCACCCACATTGTATCCAGACACGAGAGTTTGGAGTGCACGAAGCACGTGGAAAAATGTCCAGTACTGGAGCGAAAGCCCCAAAGTTGTCGTTTCTCGACTCACTCAATGTCACCAAGGCGGTCCTTATAACAGGTATGAAATCCTAGGCCACCCATTGGACCTTGGTTACGCTCAAGAGACCATGAACCTATGTATTCAAGCTCATGAAACTCTTGTCTGTCTGTTGTGAGTTGAAGGCCAAAGCTTACCCAATTCAACAGTCCTTGCTACCGTGAAGAGCTTGATTACGGCCGGGTTCCGCGGGAAATCAGGCGCTGCCACTTACAAACGTCACGTTATTTACAACGCACTCAGGATATTCGCGGGTCACCTATCAACTCGCCAGTTCCAGTGAGTTAATTCTCTGGATCTGATACAATCTCTGCGTCATCAGCTGAAGTGTTGAATCTAGGGCAATAAACCCCAACACCACCGCGGTATATGAAAACTTCGTAAAGGAAGAGTCAATTCCTTTACAAATATCGCAGTTAACAGATGGCTCCAATGCGTATTGGCTCGGAGAAAAAAATGCAGAGACTGTGATACTCTTTCTACATGGTAAAAGCCATTGTCCCGGCCCTCTTGAATGCTTCTTACGACCTAGTAGGTGGTGGATATGCCCTACCTGCTGTATCGGGGCAATTCAAGCTTCTTTATGGAGTGGTTCAAGCTGCGAGAAAACAAGGGAAATCCTTGTCGGTGTTCATTTTGAAATATGGTCGGTTCAGAAACGTCGTATAGCTACGCAACTCTCTAAAACACTCTTCAGATCTTGCTCCGGAAGCGGTGTACCCTCACCAACTTCAACAGGTGGTTCACGCGTACAACTTTCTTTTAGAGTCGCGAGGAATTTCGCCATCAAATGTGAGCGACACCGCCATCTCAATTCTTCGATGAACCCAACTTCCAGGACGCTGACAGTGCAGATACTTTTGGTGGGTGACTCGGCTGGTGGAAACCTTGCTTTGGGCCTCCTGTCTCATTTCACACATCCGAATCCGCTTCTGCCTGCCCTGAGCTCAACCTCTCCATTGAAGGGTTTACAGTTAATATCTCCTTGGGTGACCTTCGAGCTGACCTCGTCCTCGGTAATGAGGAATATGTACAAAGACAATTTAAGTATCGGGGCGCTCGAGATCTGGGGGGCGGCGTATATTAAAGGTACTACACAGGATGAGTACACAACGCCACTGAAAGCAAAGCCAGAATGGTGGAGAGATCTGAAGGCGAAGAGTATCTGTGTCATTGCTGGCCAAGATGAAATGTTTATCGACGACATTGAGCATTTCGTCAAAATTGTCAAGGTCAGTCCTCTTAATTCTTCACCTTCCATCTCCAAATCTGTTCCATAGCTATCACGGCCTTTCGATTCTCGCAGTTCCTCTACTAACGATCGAAATTCTAATGCTAGATTGAAAGACCCGACATTGCCTTCTTTGCTGCTCCTGACGAAGCTCATGATTCGCCTGTTGCAGACCTCATCCTCGGTTTCGAGCCTGGGCCAGCTTCAGCAAAGGTCAATGAGTGGATTCTTGCAAACGTATGAAAACTATGCGGGAGCATTCAAATGTGGAGTAGCCGTTTTCGTATGACGAGAAGAGTTTGTATTAGGAAGCATGGCAAGTGAGGGGGGCATTGAACCTGGGGCGATAGAGCCATTCTTTTTGACGTTTTGGACTTTTAGTGAAGGTGTGCACTGATAGAGAATGTGTAAGTCATGATATCGATGATGAAGCCTTTGGTGATGATGTTGAGGAGAAGTGCAGTAAAACTCCTGACTTGCTGGACGCTGAAAAAGAGTGTTTGAACATCGAGGCATACGAAATCTGTCAGATTGGCTTGTGCTACCTAATCCAACTTGGATCTCATATGCTTGATTTAACAACGGTGTCGAATATTTGCCCATCTTAAAATGGGCTTCTGAGAAGCTCGAAACAAGACAAACCCGTCAAAACGTGTATTGCTCATAATTATATTCCGTCAAGTAAGAACGACGGAATACACGGAATCAGCGGAAAGTTCCACCAGAATTAGATACATGCCTATTCATTAGTCCCGTACCAACCCAAAAAATTTGCGAAATCCGAATGTAACCCATTATAACTTTACTCTCCTTTAACTACCTAATGCATCTCGTCCAATTTAAGTTTAAAAGAGAGAAAACCTGGAGGAATGTAAAGCCAAGGTGATTATTTGGAGCCCCCTCCGACTTTATTTGGACCTATATTCATGAAGTTATTATGGATCTAAGTAGAAAATGGGGTTTGCGCAAAATAGATGGGAATCGCGAAATTTTCAAGTTGGTGTAGGACTAATGCATAGGGCGTGTAGCCTGGAGCACTCTCGGAAGGAACTGTCTGAGACGGAAGTACTTGACGTCCGATCATCATCGGCACAACCTGATCCATGAGCTCTTCCAAAAATTCTCAAATTTATCCACGACATAACTAATAGTTTTATTTCTAACCACTTCATAGTCACATCTCACAAGCTGTTGGATTGGAATTCCCGAACAGCAGACATGGCACAAAGACCTCCCTTCGACAAGCTGCCACTGCGCGAGGGAGACCCGCCATTCTCAGCATGGGGCCTGTATGGAGATAAAGACCAGCTTGGAGCCTTGAACCTCCTGACGCCAGAAAACACGTTGGCTGCCGCAAGGGACGAGATTCGGACTGGTATCAGAGTGCCATTGGACCCGCCTATCAATTCGCTTTTGGAGCCTTCGCATGGCAGAACTCCACTGAAACAGAAGATTTTCCGCCGTGGAAACAGGCCTGTACACGATGATGAACTGGAGTTTAATACGCAGGTTCGTAGGGCTGTTGTTTTGCGTTGGCATTTTTCATCTTTTTCAGTTGGCAGGGGCTTGAACTTCAATTGCATTGCCAGTTGTGTTTGATGCTAATCATGCTTGTTATTCTAGATTGGACCCCAATGGGACGGCTTCCGACATCTGACATATCTTAATATTGGGAAATTCTACAATGGAGTTACTTTGGAGGAGATTTCTGGTCCAAACCCGTCGCCTGACGCTCTCGGAACACAGGGTAAGAAGCCAATGCTCATCTCATGTGTTTCAAAAATCAAAGAAAATTATTCTAAGAGAGTGTTCTCTGGTACAGCTTGGGTCAAAGGTGGTGGTATAGTCGGTAGGGGCGTCCTCCTCGATTACCTCTCCTACTCTGAGTCGAAAGGAACCAAGTACTCGCTCATCGGCGACGATGCCAATTTCGCTATTAGCCTGGATGAGCTCAAAGCTTGTGCCACTGCACAAAAAGTCAAGTTTCATTATGGAGATATCCTGCTTGTGCGGTCCGGGTTCTGGAAAGGATACCGCGCTCTCAGCGATGAGAAGAAGAGGGAGTGGAGCGCGCAGGACCCGACGGTCTGGGTCGGAGTTGAGACGAATGCTGCAATGGCAAAATGGCTCTGGGAGACTGGCATCGTGGCTGGAGCTGGAGATGCGCCGGGATGGGAGAGGATCCCAAATTACAACACGCCTCCTGAAGCTGGGTTGGAGGGTCTTACTTTGCATGAGATCATGCTGGGTGGTTGGGGAATGCCTATCGGTAAGCATCTGTAGAGTTTTACTCGGAGTGCTTATCTGAGAGAGAGGAATCTGATAATTATGGTTCTTTAGGTGAAATGTTTGACCTGGAGGCTCTGAGTGAGGAGTGCAAGAGACAAGGCCGCTATAGCTTTTTTGTCACCAGCGCCCCTCTTCATGTGACCGGTGGTGTAGGAAGCCCACCGAACATGATAGCTATCTTTTGAGCAGGGCTGTTTCACAATTCAATCAGATGTCAAGTGCAGAGAGCTTGAAGTAAACAGAATTCATGTTTTCAGGGATTTCTATTTCCCGACTCCCATACCCTTCAACCGCAGTCGATGAGACGTGTGGGAGAACTTTTAGTTGAGGTGCCGTGATACTACCCAGCAGCAGCGCTTTAGGTGTATCCGCCGGAGTAGCTGCATGATGGGCCCATGAATGATCCTGGCTCCGTAAATCGAAACATGCTCGGCTGTTCTTCGAAAGCCACCGTTCTTCCTATTGGAAAGAGTCCTTCCAATTCCGGTCCCAGAAACCCCTGGTCGAAATTGTCCTCGCTTTCGATCACGACATTGTTCTTCGGCGTAAGTGGCATTTGTTGAGATGAAGATCCGGTGTCTGTGAAGCCTGTTGTTGGATCATTCAGATTTGACGCCGCGACCCTACTTGCCATGATGACCCGTTGAAGACGCTCAAGCATTCTCAAAGCCAACGTGTAGCCTGGGGCCACATCCTCCAGAATTTGGATGCCCTTATCAATGGATTCGGCTGCCTTGCGCTTCTGAGACATATCCACATTCCCAGCGAGTATCACGCCAGATAATGCAATAATGGCTCCTGTCAAATAAGTTGTAGTAGAATAGCGCTCGATGTTTCGTCTCTTCGCCGAGCTATGGTACTTATGTACAGCTTCAATAGACGAGGTAGCCGTCTCAACGCATATGGTGGCCCATTGAGTGCTGGCGTTTGATCTCAGCGGATCGTGTTGCCGCAGCAGAAGTTTGATATGGTTCGTTCTCTACAATAATCAATCAGCATTTCCCCATCGCAACTAAAACGATTAAGGAACTCACCAAATGCAAAATGACAGACTGTCTTAAGATGAACCGAGGATACTGCAAGAAATCGGCGTTGTCTAACACCTCAGGAGTCCATTTGAGATATTGAGGCAGCTCGCTGACCAGTATCAGGATCCTCGCATCAGTAATCGCAATGAATTCTGGCGTGATCGGTTGAGAGTTGACGCCCAGTATTGAATCCCACAGGTCAGAACATATTTTCGCCCATTTTATGGTTGCAAGAAGATATGGCATGGAGTGGAAGCCGGCTTCAACCTCACTGCCAAAAGATTCTGACCCAGAAAATCGAACAGGCGGCAGATTTACGCAGATGTCTCGTTCTCTGATATGATATGGCGCCGCACAGACATGCGATATGTTGCGTTCAAGACAAAATGTGCACCAGAATATCCTTTGTCTCATCTCAACGTCAAGAGGAGACAAGTTCTTCCAGCTTTTCTGATTGTGAAGACCAAGCTGAAAACAGAGGCGGACCGCGGATCCAATCTCGTCATAGGCCCAATCTGGCCGTTCCATGTAAAGAAGATATGATGATTTTAAAATGAGACATTGGATAGTGACTAAATTGCCTTTATGGCCTCTAATGATGTGATTCAAGAGATGCTCTGCTCGAGCGAACTCGGACCAACCAGGTGTGACATTATTGTCGAAGCAGAAGTCATCAAGGATTTTGACAACAGCTAACATCAAGTAGGTAAGAGCTATGAACTGCACATGATCGAGGGTGGCTTCTCCGGGGAAAGGACTAGATTTGTATCGAAGGAGACTCTCGTAGAACAGAGGCGCCTCCAGACATGGATCTGAAAAAATCAGATTACGAAGAACGCACGCCATGTGAGCACAACTTACAGTGTGGATTCACAGACGCAAAGTACGTCTCTGTAACTTCTTTTATCGACTTCAATCCATCGTGCTGACACAATGACGTCCACGTTCTGAGTTCGGTGGAGAAGCATCGAGTGGAATCAACACAGAGAGCGAAGGAGCACTGAGTTCTTGGAGAATTCGCATGAGGTGCCCCATTGCTCTTGTCGGCCGTCTCATTCAAGGTTCTCAGGGGCTCTAGTAGACTGGAACCTCCATCGAGTGAGGTTTGACCAGATGTCACGTGAGGACCCGAATTGTCTCCACAAGCGTCCGGCGCCAGAAGAGTACCAGCTTCCGAGCTTCGAGGCGTTGCTATGTTGGCCGACATGGACGTAGAACGCGACTCTTTCAGGAGAAATACATCATCCGAGAGTGATTTCATCCGTGAGAGGAGTTCAACCTTCCACGGCTCATCAGCATCGTTTGCAGCAGATCGTCCCTCGACTTTACTGGATCCACCTCTGAGGCTTCGAGCAGTGTCGGAACTATATTCGCAAGCCGCCTGACTGTTGTTACATGTCGTACATGGTGATTCGCCGGAGCACTGTTGTCTGTGAGACCAAGTCACAGAATACAACATCAAGATCAACGTACCCTGATCTTGCGCTTCTTGCACTCATTACTGTGAGAGTCTTTTGTCAACAAAATCACACACCTTGTGTGCAACTTGACTGAGCATACCAGGCGTTCGGTGTGTATCTCTTCCTTTTGCTTCCCGTGACTGGCTGCCCAGATTGAGGCTCATCATTCTGCACAGACTGGGCGGGTTCGGCGGTTTCTCCGCGTTCTTGCATCTCGGAGCTCGGCAATGATTCGCACGGGAGTCAAAACAGGGTAGCTAGGCCTTCAGATTTAGACGGAACGAGATAGAACAGCACACAAGATAATCCTTAAGATATGCAGAACACCGCTATGGTTGACGGGGGTTATCGTACGTCAGTAGGTTAGCTTTTTTATGCGGTAAGCTAAGACACTAAGGAAAAGACAGAATTTGGCGTAGTGGTATTAGTGTAGTGTAGTGTAGTATGTAGAGTAGTGTTGTAGGGGTATTGGTAATGGGACCATGGAGATGGGTGCGGAGATGGGTGCGGAGATGTCGTTGGGAACGAGTCGTTGGGAACGATTCGTTGCGCCGATCATGCGGTCCTGCCCTCTTCTGGCTCCCGTGCCTGCAGAAGGACGGAAGGCGGGCACCAACCAGGCGAGGAACAGCACGGCTCTATTCCCCGTGCGCGGTCCAGGGTCCTCTAGCGAATGTGATGGGGAGCCGATGAGAGCGCTCTACTCCTGACTTAGTATGGTAATGGTAATGGTAGCTTAGCCTTGCAAATGAATCATTGCCTGCTGTTGCTGCTACCAGTAACAGACCGACAACGCCTTAACTTGCAGTAGCAAGAAAATAGTCTCTGCATCATTTGGCAGCGTCACTTGTATTGGATCATTGATATCTATCATATTGAAACAACCATGGAAATACCTCTGAAGCACAAAGGTACAAGTTGGCAAATTCTTTCTACTGTCCACATCACTAATCTCTCTTATGCGTAGCGATCATTTACTCAATGCCAGGCACTTTGGCTACAGAAATCATCGAAGTCGACACCCCCAAGCCACAGCGTGGAGAAATCTTGATCAAACTGTGCGAGTTCTTGTTCGCCGAAACGCTGTGAAGCGTGCTGACGTTCCAGAACCCATTCAGGAGTTTGTCACACAGACCTGGCCTTCATCAAGAATTCTTACGGCCATATGCCAGAAGGAACACCTGTGGGACAGGTATGTGGGCTTGAAAACATATTCTTTCACAAGACAAGGTGGCGGGATACCTGTTGACTGATTCAGATCGGAGGACATGAAGGAGTCGGCAACGTCGTTTGGCTGGGCGAAGGTGTTACTAATGTCCAACTTGGAGATCGGGTCGGCGTCAAATGGATAACTTCGGCATGCCTTACATGCTCTGAATGTAGTGCTGGCTTTGATAATCGCTGCGCCAAGCGAAAAGTTGCAGGTTACAAAACACCAGGCACTTTTCAGCAGTATATAGTGAGCGATCCACGCTATGTTACTCCCATTCCCAAAGAAATCTCATCCGCTGCGGCAGCACCTCTATTGTGCGGCGGTGTCACCGTTTGGTCCGCTCTCATACATGCAAATTGTAAGATTGGAGACTATTTAGGCATCTCTGGTAGTGGAGGAGGACTTGGTCACTTGGCAATTCAATATGCAAAGGCTTTTGGACTCCAAGTCATAGCAATCGACCATGGATCCAAGGAAGAATTCTGTCTCGGCGTGGGAGCGGATCATTTCCTCGATTTCACCCAATTTAATGATGCCGAACTTACGGGCAAAGTCAAAGAAATTACGGGTGGTGGATGTCATGCAGTTATGGTCTGTAATGCAAATTCGAAGGCGTACGACCAGTCGTTAGATCTTCTGCGGTATGCGGGTACACTTGTTTGCGTTGGAATCCCTGAGGCTGATCCGCATCCAATGCCAAATTCTGCGCCTTTCAAGATCATTCTCAATCAGTGGAAGATAAAAGGTGCCGTCACAGGAAATAGAGTCCAGGCCATGGAATGCCTGAAGCCTGCCGCCCTGGGTCGTGTCAAGACTGCCCTCAGAATTGAGCCCATGGACAGGTTGACTCAGGTAAGTCATGTCCGCTCTAGTCGCCTTCTGAGAGCTGTCTCCTAATCTGAGTCACAGGTTTTCGAGGATCTTTCTTCAGGCAAAATTCATGGGCGCGTGGTCTTAGACTTATTCGCCTGAGTAGACGAGAGCTGATAGTCTTTGGAGTTAGTGCATTCAAAATCACAATTTTTTTTCTAGAGCTGTTCCGTGAGATGAAATATTGTGAGAAGGTCACATCTTGGTCTTGAAATAGACATCATGAGCCCTCCTGAACGCCCTAGACTAAGCCACGAGGCCCGTAGTTTATGCTTCAGATTTCCACTCGACGTGCACATTGGAATGAACCCTACACCTGAGTCTCCAGTTCCCGCTCACTCGGGACTCGCACGAGGCTTTGCACATGGCAACTCTAGATTCGATTTACTGCAACTCATTGAAGACAACTATCTTCTAAAGTTCAAGGGCCCGATGTGTGCAAGATCATGTAGTGGGAAGGCGAACCGTGACACGATATCTACCAAGAAAGGGTCGGGGGTTCGTGAAACAATGGGTTAGCGGAAAATAAGAACCCCGCTGAACTCATGATTGGCAGACTTTGAGCAGATTGCCATTGTCATAGACGCAATGCAAGTATCCTAACGCGAATATCTGCCAAATACTACAAGTAATCAATGGCCCGGAACAGCAATTGATTCCCCATTTTCCCCATTTCGTTTGACCGCATCTGCGGCATCTCCGCACCGCTTGCCGTCTATCTCGAATCCTTTCCATCCATTAAGAGTCGCCCGGCATTCCTCTTCATACATAGGGATTCCACCCACGTACATGAGCATCTCTGGCTTTCTTCCAGGTCCACCGCTCCACCAAGACTTTGTCAGTGGGAACAGTGTTTTGTTCGCCATATCAATGATCAGCCGTCTCCATTCAACCATAGCCTGTTCCGTTGGTTCGATTGTCGTTGCGCCTTCTTTCTCGAGCTTCGCGATGCAGTCTACGACAAAATCAACCTGGCATTCCAGAATTGTCGGACCGTTGGAAAGGGCGGTCGGTGCTAAACATTTTTTTGTCAGCAATAACTCCCTCTGTGTCGAGGAAGAAGACTTGCCCTGAGGACTGTAAGACATGAAGCAATTCGGAAATCCCTTGATCAGCATCCCAAGGTAAGTTCGAATCCCGTTCTTCCATATGTCATTGATGTCGACACTATCCTTATTCTTGAGTCCCATACTCCCAACTCTGACGATTGATCAGTTCGCCGTATTTGCAAATAGATACTACTTACGAGCCGGTGTAACTATCAAAGCCTGTAGCGAGGACAACAACATCAAATTCTCTATCCTTTCCATCCTCTGTCTGAATGCCTGCGGGCGTGAATTCCTTCAAAGGAGTTGCGTTCAGGTCCACAATTTCCACGTTCTTCCTGTCAAGGCTTTCGTAGTAACCATCCTCAAGAGGACAACGCTTCGTGAGGATAGGGTACGGCGGTTCCAGAGGAGCCATCAGATCGCGTTTGTAGGGAGTTTTAATGCGTTGCCTCGTTTTCTTCGCCCAAAAGTCATAGGCCATACGATTAGCCTTGAGATCCACGTAGATGTCACGGAAATTCGAGACACCAAAGCTGAACGAGGTCTGCTTCCACAGCTGCTCATAGTAGTTCTCCCTTTCTTCGTCCGAAACGTCGTATATAGACTTCGCATGCGGCCCTCTCGGCAGGCCCCCAGCAGAGTGTTTGCGGCCGGATTCAAATAGAACCGGATAGTATGGCTTCATGCATGTCTGCTCAACCTCAGTCATGGCACGATTGCCCAGCGGTAAACACAAGCTTGGTCGCCGCATGAACATAGTCAATTTGTCGGCCTTGGGCGCCAGCTCCTGAACAATTTGCACACTGGTCGACCCGGAGCCCACGACTGCTACCTTCTTGCATGTTGCGTTAAAATCAGCAGGCCAGGAAGCCGAATGGAGAAGCTGTCCCTCGTAGTCTGCTAGTTTGGGAAACTCAGGATAGTGACTACGGTGTAGTAAACCGGTACACAGAAAAATGTACTTGGCGGTAGCCACATGGCCCCCCTCCGTCTTGACTGTCCATCGCGATTCCTCAGCGTTCCATTCCGCGCTGTTGACACGAGCATCGAATTGTATGTCCTTTCTCAAGTTCAGAATGTTGTCGACGTGTTCGAAGTAGGCTCGAATCTCTTCGCCAGCAGGAAAGCGATAAGAAAAATTCCAATCCTGCCAAACTTCGGGGATGCTCAACTGGTAGTACGGCCACTCGGAGTCAACTCGTGCACCTGGGTAACGGTTCCAATACCACACGCCGCCAAAGTCTGAGGCAGCTTCGAAAATGCGCGTTTTGAGGCCGAGTTTTCGAAAGCGGTAGAGGGCATAGATGCCGCTGAAGCCACCGCCAACTACGATAACGTCGAGATCGGTCTTGATTCCCTGGGAGCCCATAGTCTTATGGGGTCGGATGAGAGGCTGTCACTTTATGGATCTGAAATTGATTTGGAGTTGAATGGAGGCTTGCAAAGTGCATCCCTGTTGCAGAAACTTCTCTGCCGAAAGTAAGGAGAGCAATCAAAAGATGAGATACTCCCTTGGAACATGAAGGTGGCAATTTTTATTCTCGGCCTTAGATAAACAATAGTGAGAGCTGCTGTGGTTGGTCAAACGCTGGGCCTCCGGAGTGAATTGTTCTTTGTCGTTCCCCAACGACTCGTATTACTACAAACAAATCAAGTACATGCCAGAACGAGAGTCTAGGTCGAGGGCGCGATGATTCATGAAACATATGAGTGAGGTAAACGCCTATTCATTAGAAGGATCCGCTCCTCCGTGGCCTTAGCCCCTCCTTAACAACTATACTAAATTTATGAAAGCCTAAAGAAGCCTAAAAGAGCTATATTGCAACGTTAAATTAGCTTTTGTAAATTTAAATTCCTTCTATAGTTACAATCTAAAATTTAAATATATAATCTTCTTGTTTATATTATAA
>AYLM01002539.1:0-73517 GCA_001625345.1 Cairneyella variabilis | reverse complement strand
TCTTCCTTCCATCTCTTTCCACCCACAAATCCTTCGCTCAACAACACGTTCTCCAGTCCTCGTATGTAATACCCACCTCATCACTAACCAGACATCGAGTTATCAACCATGGGTAAGTTTTCAAAGTCTCTGTCGGGTCAACATGTCTCATGCTCACGACCTTGCAGCGATCAGTGTTGAGAACTCGTCGTTTCGCCCCACTCAACCACAACACTCCGAGAAACATTCTTCTGCCCCAGATGTCCAACTGCAGCCTCTATCCGCACCACTCGAGCTTCTGCCTCAGGGTATGAGACCAATGGAGGGGATGGACACACAAGTCGAGCCTGATGTCCGAGAGCGTGGCTACTCCGAGACCATATACGAGTTCAAGAATCTCAAAGGCACCCCAGCACCCGTTGATTGCCCTTCTTGCGGACAGAGGACCATGACGACGTGTAAGCGCAGGATTGGGAATACCAATCAGTAAGTTCTATCACCACCAGACCAAAATATCTTTGAGCACAGGGTCATTTTCATGCTAACACGATAATAGTGCCTGGGCAGTCGGCGTGGGCATTGCCACCGGCTTTGCCTGTTTGTGGATTCCGTACTTTATCCCTGGCATAAAAAACATTCGGCACAGATGCAGCAATTGCGGGGTACTTCTGGCGACTGCGCACCGCAGCGGTAGGGTGGAGCTCCATAAATATAAGTGATGGTTGATGGGTGTTTGGAGAGGTGTTCAAGACTGGCATTGCGATGATGGTTTGGCTTTCCTAGGATGCAGACTCTTTTGTATTTATGTCAATGGAGTAATGGAAATTAATGACCCTCTCTCCCGCACACATTAATGTCTCACGTCCATGGATATTTCACGTCCACGGGATCTCATTCGAGATTCTCGCCCAAGTCGCTTTACGTACCTTATGCTTGAGCAAGCGACTTTCTCTCGCTGTACTTTTGAATGTCTCACGTCTATGGGATAGATGTCTTACGTTTATGGATATCTCACGCCAACGGAAATTCATCAGAGATTCTGACCTAAGACTTTTTAAAGCGCACAACTTACTCTCGCCGTAGTTTCGAATATCTCACGTTCTTGGAACCTCCTTCATCATCCAGGTTCTTTCCGTCTCCTGGAGGGACGTTCTGGGCCTCGTCTTATGACAAACCTTGATCTCAGCTGCATTAGAGTGCGGTTTCTTGTTGAATTCTGGAGGAGGAAGCTCAGACCCAGAGCAGGAGGTAGCAACTTTGATTTGAAGCTCGCAACCTCTTTGTCAGAGGCATCTTCATTTCCCGAGTACGAATCGAAGGAATCACCATCGTCATATGCGGCTTTCGGCTTGAGTTTCTACCTATGGCCCCGAAAGTTTATCTCCACGGCCGGCTGGAGGTTGCTCGCTGCCCATCTTGGTACTCTTACGAGCTTTTTGCGCTTCCTTGATCACTTGTGTACTCTTAGGTTTCTCCCTAAAATCTTTTTAAGAACCTTATGAGTGAGCACACATTCTCAAGAAAAGAACCTCCTGCATTTGAAGGAGCTTTTTATTCACCGGAAACCAAACTCATGATATCGTCAACATACTTGGCTCACCTCCCCTCGTACTCGGACTCGCATTCATCCACGAAAATCCTCATCACCTGACTCGGCTCTCAACCTCGCGGAAGGCTTCCGGAACTTCCGCCGAAGCTCACGTTTGTTGCAAGTCGTCCGCCACTAGTTGTCGTTTTTTGTTGCGAGTCGCAATTCGGCTACAAGATCCCGTCAATGCCAGTGTTTGAGAGGATAAGGTTGTTGGATCGGGGACGGTCATGTGAGTCTTGCGTCAGGGAGGCCGGTGACACCGCATTTTTCATCATTGACCTGGCAACTTTGAGACTGGAGAGAGGTCGAAGTCTGTAAGTGCAAGCTGATTTAAGGCTGAACGACTGGATTGTCGAATACATACAAGGGCAAGGAACAGAAAGGGGCTGTCGAGTAGTGGTATGGTCATGTGATCAACGTCTTGGATGGATCTTGGCGGACGACTCAAAGTTCCAGGAAGCTTTTCTCATACTTTTCCCTTTCCTTAAAATTCGAGATCCCTTTTCAACGTTTTATTTTTATCCTAGAGACCTCTCAATCCAAGTTCGAAGATGCAAACTGTGTACACTTTCTATACACCTCCTCCTGCATTCGAGGAATGGAACCAGGACAACCAGTCTTTCTCTCGCAGTACACACTGTCCACACATGTACTTCTGAAGTTTTTTCATCATACCGCATCCTCACGTTTCTTGGTCATCTACTCTCAATCTTCTCTATCTTGGCTCCGACCACTCATCGCCATCCGACAGCAGCCACGACGAACATTCCAACGAATCAACAGGATCATTGGGAACGGAACTCGTGGGTTCGTCATTGGGTCGTCCCAATAGTTGTCTTATCTTCTAAGGACAGGCATTGATGGGCTTCGCGGTTGAGAAAGGAGCGATGTCCCGGTGGAGTCTCGTTCTTTCGGAGGACGAATACCAGCGGCGATGATAAGTCGTAAGGACGTTAAAAGGGGCCAGGCCGAGGTTTTGATCCCGGAGATATTTTGATGCCAAAGATATTTTGACCGTAGAGCAACGGGATGCTTGATTGTCAGATGTCAAGGAAATTGGACTTCAGAATGGGCTCGGTGAAGGGATATATGGAAGAGTGTCCGTGGCTGTGCGACTTTGCGGCGCCTGGAATTCGCGATTCATCTCGAGCAAGGCAGTTCAAATTCAGAGGGCATTGCTCGGAAGCCGACTTTAACTGCCAGTGCGTCTTCTCAGCCTCCTAGTCTCGTATCTCGAGGTTTAAGCAAGCCCAGGTGATTGCCAGATTCGACTCTAGCTCCATGCACAAACACGCAGCAGCCAGTCAGCAGCAAGGTGCCTCGTTAAGCTAAACGACCTACAGTGCAATCCTTCAGATATTTTGAGCCTCTATTGCAAACTTCAGCTGTCACTGATCGAGAACATGTATCATGTAAGGTCTTTCGCATGTATACCTTCCACATTTCAATCTTGCCGATGGATGACGAACTAAATCCACACGTTCCCGCGGGAAGGCCAAAGAAACCTCAGAAAGGAGTCTCCAAAAGCAAGACAAGCTGTGTTACTTGCAGGCGAGACCCTTTTGAATCCCATGACAGCTTTAGGTCTCATGCTGATGCTAATCATGATTTAGCATGTGGAATGCGATGAAACAAAACCCTCTTGCCATCGTTGCACTAGCACTGGCCGTCTTTGCGATTTCCTCAGTCCACCTGAATCTCCACCAATAACTTTCTCAAGATCTTATGACAAGACCAAAATGAAAGCTCCAGCGGCTAGCACCCATTTCCAACTGCTACCAAAACCTGCTCATCCGCCGGGAGTCTTGCTTCCCGGTGACCAAGTTGCCCATTTGGAACACTTTCACTTCATCTGTGCCAAGTCTTTGTCCAGCTATTTCGAGGATTCTTTGTGGAACAAGGGTACCATTAAGATCTCTCAGTCCAAGCCGTCAATAAGAAGTGGTATCATTGCACTTGCTGCTCTTTTGCAGCACCAAACCAGCCAACCTCCGTGAAGTATTGATAGGGTGAGGAAGAATTCACGCTGAACTACGCGAATGCCCTTCAAGCTCTCAATCAACGGCTAGATGGGTCGTTGATGAGCTGGGAGTTCGCAATCCTTGATAGTATCATTTTTGCAGTCTTCGAGGCTCTCGTGGAAGGGATGGCCCTGCACTACAGCACCTTGATTTTGATTTGCGATCCTGAGACAACATAGGGCAAAGTTTCCAGTCAGTGATCTTAACACTTGTGATTGAATAAATCAACTGACTATCACCGGAACTCTTCAGGCTATTTGAAGGAGCTATCCACCGCCTTCTCTTGCGCCGACATTCAAGCATCCACTTTTGCTGTCTTGTATAAAGCAAAGTCGCTGGGAGATCTGCCCTCCTTCTCCCATTTTGAGAACATCGAAGATGCTCGCGAGGCATTGGACAGCATCGCTGTTCACATATGCGACCTCTCCAGAGAGTATGGGAGCGATATCGTACACTGCCTTATACAGCACTCCCTCAAGCTCTCAGTGTACAAGTGGACTTGCTCAAGACACTCTTCGAGCAATGGTTGCTGCTGCGAAGTGGGTGGTGACTACTGAGGAAGGCAGATGTGAAGCAGTTGGCTTTGTGCCCGAAGAGAGGAGACTGCGGAATATTGTGCTGGCCGTCAACAGGAACGAGAAGAAAGTGCAACCTATCAGTTCCGTGAGAAAGAAAAACGGCTCTCTACACTTCGTACTTTGTTGGAGCAAGACTTGCCTTCGAGAAAGCGCTTGAAGCATCTGCGGACAGTGCGGATGAAAGGAACAAGGAGCAGGCAGAAGTTGCTGCTGCAATTGCTGCATGGAACAACTTTGTTGAGAGTCGTAAATGAAGAGTTACACCCAGAAACTTTCACGGCCAGTGACTTTACTCACTACTTCTGGAATTCCAAGACTTTCCGGAAGCTTAGGAAACGACCTCGTTATGACATTGTTGTCCTTATCGAGCTATCATAGCTCGCTTCCAAACATTCATGGATGCTTTAAGAAAACAGCATCCACGAATACTGCACACGAGACCACAACAGGGAGACGATATCATAATCAGGTCGTTTTCCAACCAAGTCATTGTCCGGTCAGGTCGTCTTCCGGAAGGTCTTAGAATTCACGAGAGGTTACAAAAGCATCCACAAAGGAGTTTCCTTACTACGCATCCTGCCATAAAAGCACTTGCAACAATCAAACTCTTGTACCCTCCAACTCAGTCAAACATTTGTCTCCCCAGCCACAATTCCCTATAAGTTGAGTGTCCTCTAAATATCTTACAAGGTAGCCTCCTTATCTCACATACAACCCCTCTCATCCTATCCCACACTCCGCCAACATGCCTCTCAACGATGACTATGCAGCCCTCGTCGCTGAGAAGAGCAAATGGGTCGAGAATGAGCAAGAGTACATCAAGCAAATCAACGCCTTAGAAGCTCGTAACACTTTCCTTAAGGAGGCAATGCAAGAGGGAAAGCCGGAGTTGGGGTTGGAGATCAAGAAGGAGAATGAGAGATTGACGAAGCGTGTCGTGATGTTGCAGACCGATCTGAAAAAGGCTTTAGAGGATTTGAAGGAGGTTAAGGAGGATCTGGAGGAGGTCAATCACCGGTTGACGAAGCGAAACTGGGTTGAGAAGTCAGAGAAGTTGCTAGAGGAGGTCAAGGAGAAAATGGCACTCCAGAAGGGAAAGCCAGAGTCAGAGTCAGCGTTCGATAAGGAGTACCAGAGATCGGCGAACCGGGCATGGATTGGGAGGTCGGAGGAGGAGCTAGAGGAGGCCAAGAAGGAGTTGGAGACTTAAGGAAGAGATTCGGTACGTTGATACCCGCGCGGGGGAAGGGGAGGGGGTGGGGGTTTGCGAGAAAGCACTGGGCTCTTTGCCAACGACGAATAAACGCAGTAATCATATTTTGATTTCAAGATGCTGGTGAAGTGGTCAAGATATCGAGTATTCACGATCCTTCTTAAGAAAGGGGTGCAGAAAGCCTACATCGAGTATGCCAAAGGTGAAATCAAGCCACCAAAGATTCTTCTTGACTCCCAAGATTTTTCTATAGCGCAGCTTCACCAAATGTTTATCACCGTTCCTCGGCCGTTCGAGAAGGCTGTCGGATAGTCCACTTGGCCAGAACTGGTATAAGTCTGCAGAGAGTCATAGAGAGGGCGGCTTTCGTCAAGATCACAGTGCCAAAGATATCTTGACTTCAAAGGAATTTTGAAATACGCCAAACAAATTAACATACAGCGATGAGTCAGGTCAGTTTCCCTTAATTTGTTATTTGCCCAAACTCATCAAGACGTGCCACAGGCCTCTCCCCCCGCCTACACAAAACCCGAATCTTATTCGGGTCCCTCGACGACAATCCATCAGGATGCCTATCACAACGAGTCAGCTTGCGTTGAAACTCCTTCAGAAATTCATACTCCTCTTCAGCTCTCTTCCTGCTAGGTGTCTTCTCCTTCCCCTCCCAAATCCTCTTCTTCTCAAAAAACATATAAGCCGCTGGATAGACTGGACTATCCGCCGCGGCCATCGTCTTCATCCTCCCCTTAGCATTCAAGAATGTTGCAAGCTTGCCGCCCAACGGCCCACCATTGATCATCTCCAGCGCGCGCATGAACTCGGCTTTATTATACGGTTTCGGCTTCCCGTTCGCCATATGCTCGCATGGAATTGCGTTCTCGGGCTTCTTGTTATCTTTGCCGAGAAGCGCGTTGATCTTCTGGCGGACCGTGGAGCAGGTGTCGTATATGGGAACGGAGTTGGTGTCTTCGCCATCCAGCTCGACATGGAGGAAGGAGGCGGGCCTCGAGGTGTATGAGTCGGAAGGGGGGTCTTTGGCGGGAGAATTGGATATGTGAGGGCCGGTAGAAAAAGAGTTGGTGGCTTGTGATGGCTTCTCGGCGAGTGCTTCTCGTTCTCTGCGGTGTTTCTCGCAGAGATTGGTGAGGTAGGGTTCTGCGCGGGGTGTGGCAGCGGCGGCAGATGTTCGACCGCCGGCTTTGGGCATTTTCGATGGCTCCTGTGCTGTGTGTGTGATGGTTTGTAAGTAATAGATTGATCGATTTAAGTGGATGTGGAATGCTTTTCAATGAACTGTTTAAATAGACCTCAACGCGCTGGGTTTGTTTACTTTCGACGCGAGTTTTGCTCGTCCGCACCTGATGTCATGATCGGCATCGATGATGTCAATCGAAATCCCTCGATATGGAGTATTCAGAGCTGTGATTCTGTGAAGCATTTGCCGAGAGATCGAGAAATTATTGAACGAATCGAGTTGCATAATCATAAAGTACCTACACTGTACTTTCGATTCTTTCGATGTTGGAAAAAGGGTGCAATACATCAGTGGAGTGGATCAAGCGAGACCCCTGAATCTCGCGAATGCTCAATCAAGCTTTGGTCTCTTAACCTTCGGCATTAGGGGCTCAAGACCGCTCATAAATCTGAAAATCAAATCTTCTCTATGCGCTCTGGCAAGTAAGAACATCCCGTACGGACTGCTATCCTCTAGGTTTCCTAGCGGGATCGTCGCACTCGGGTACCCTGAACATGTCAGAAAATGGCCTAGTTGCAGCAAAATTTAACTCACCAGCGCAAGCAGTAAATGTGACCAGACTGCAATCCGAGTTCGCAATAATGAGATCGAGGTCATGCTCCATCATTACCATTTCCATTTTTTCTTTGGCGAGCCGATTGATGGTCTTGTAGGCGGCGGCAGATTCCTCATCCGTCAGTGAGCTTTCAGAGCTTATGATGAGTTCTTTCTGATCCGGGTGTGCTGCACAGAGTCAGGATCTGCATAGGAGGAGGAGGGGAAATTCGAACGCTCAGGCATAGTTATTGCAGCATTCTCTTCATTGAACTTGATGATATCCTTTGCCGTGCGAACCTTCGGGTTCTCGAATCCATCGCAGAACTCTTGAATGACGGTATTAAATTCGTAATCTCCTTTTGTTAGTCATGAGATGGTATGGAGAGGGCTTGAGGACTTACATGCAATTTCCTTCATCCCAATGACATTGTATTTGAGCTCTGAGGGTTTGGGTAGCTCAATGGGATATTGGGCAAAACCACCATGCTTCTTTATTTGCGATACCATATGCTCCCAGTTTTTAATCTACTCTCAATGAGTACTATCATATACCTGCAGGAAATTATAACTCACGACAGCAGCAGCACCCCATTTCTCCCAGATCTCAGCACCCCACGTCGACTTCGTAATGCCGACCCTCACACCCACCAAACTTCCTCTTAAACAATCCCTATATCCTGAAGCAGGGATCTTTTGCCTCGCATCAGGAGTCAATATGCTCTCAACTAACAACGCCAGATCCAATGGCGTCTTCGCCATAGCACCGATACCATCGAATGATTTCGTGATGCGATATACGCCATCTGCAGATACTGTGCCTAGAGTTGGTCGCATAGCGTACAGGCCCGCCTTACTTGCGGGATACACTGTAGAGCCGCCAGTTTCGGTGCCGAGTGAGAGGGGAGCAAAGCCTGCTGAGACTCCGACGGCAGATCCTGATGAGGAACCACCGCATGGCTGTAATATTGTCAGAAACTTCCTGATATAAAAGAAATCATGGGGATGCAAGCCGAAGCTAAGCCCGGTTTTGGGACTGAAATGTCAGAGGATTTATCATATGCAGATCGTGTCTGGCCGCCGCATGCTGACCAGCCGGGAGTCATATTCTCGGCCCTTGAGAATCAAGTCAGTATTCAAAAGCCATTATGACTTTCACCGAGATCATACACATGTCCACAAAACTCCTACTCTCATCGTCAGCCTGATTCTGTTGCGAGGTTTGCGATCACATACCGACAAATTTGCGGTCCCCAGAATGATCAAGCCCTTCGCTTGGAGCTATTCCTCTATCAGGAATATTTCTATCCCAACTTTGACAGTCTGCTTACCTGTATAATAACTGCAGCTGTCTTCTTGGCTTTCTCGTCCGCAAAGCAGTAAGCGCCAACAGTAGTCTTCATTCCCATCTCAGGGGCAAATAAGAAGCAATCCTACGATCGATCAATTCAACATGTCCAACCACTTTCATTTTCATCACATACTTTAACAATAACCGGCAGTCCATGCAACGGTCCTCTCATCTTTCCCTCCGCCCTCTCCCGGTCAAGGTCCTCCGCCTGCTTCAGAACTAGTTCCTTTGGGCAGACCGTGATGATGGCGTTCAGTTGTGCACCGGCATGATTATGCTTCTCAATCTGCCTAAGATAGGTCTCGATGATTTGAACATTTGTTAAGGAACCGGCAGTCATGCGGTCTTGGAGCTCGACTGCTGTTGCTGTGAGCGGGTTGAAAGGTGGGTTTTGAGACATGTTCAAATATTGGTCGTTAATGAGAGAGTGGAAAATAATGAATGTCCTAAACAGAGACGAAAATTGTTTCTAAAGAAATATAAGAAATACGTATGTACCAGTCGCTGCCTGCGAGAAGGAAAATGACTTTGTTGATGCCTTCACTGTCGCTTCAATTGAAGTGGTGATGTCAACACAGCCTATCAGCATGATAGGGCCTAGGTACCGTAGTAGGTACAGTAGCGTGACATTGTTAGACGAGAGGCTGCAATCTCTTGAACAACACAGCTCTTGGTTGCTTAAGAACTCCCAATCAGAAATGAGAGCAGCATTCAAATAGGGGAGTATTGAACTCAGAATGCGACAATCAAGGCATGCAAAGAGTTTAGTATTACAAAGCACCGAATTTGTCTCCGAAATGGTTAGGCTTGCTTACAGAGCCTTACAGGTGATGGATCGTGCACAGGTTGCCTACAGGTTGAGGCCAAGGTTGTCAAGATTCTGCTTAGTCAGCGAGTGGAGATTATCACTTAGCTGACATAGTGAAAACTCTTGCCTGCATCATAGAATATGTTCCCATCATCAATTGACCTATTCTGCCGCCAATTCATCCATTCTGCATGCCATTTAATATTACCGCTGCCCATAATCTTAACAAAGGCGCTACCGTAGGGCTCCGGCTCAATTCAAGGCCCGAGCCGTCAACTTCTCCATCTCCATCTTCGTCTTTATCTTCCTCTCCGGCTGCCTTCATCTTCAAAACTGCTCAAGCCTCTGCTTCGCCGATTGGCGAGTTCTCCCGGTCTGGCTGTTGATTCGCTTGAAGGTCATTTGTGCCAACTCATCTCGATCAGAGCTGAGCTCCGCTATGTGGTCGGGCAATACGAGATTACGCCTTCTTGTCTCGGTCCTGGTCGTCAGAGGAGGGGTATTGGGGGCCAAGTTATTTCTGTTTCCATTGTTGCTGCCACTTTCATTCGACATGTTGGCGATCAATTCTGACTGAAACCTGAATGGTCTCCTGAGTATCGGCCCAGTGCTTCCATACTCTCCTTTGATCTGTCTCTGAAAGCTGGAGGTGTCCAGGAATATGTATTGCAGCAGATCGCATCATCGCATCAGCAGAGGCGGCTCCTTCTAAGCAAAAGGGCTGCATGTTCTAAGGGAAGTTGAGATGCCAGATGGACGCCTCCAAAGTTGATCAGTGGACAAAATTAGGTCAGCATCCGAAACTCAGCAAGTCGCATTTGAACATCTGGACAAACACCATGAGGCTGTCCAATAACAAAGCCGGGCCCGCATCATTTTGTGCCACACATATGCAAGCCGACCCAGCATGCACACTCTGCTATTCAAAGCAGGATCATGATCCAGGCGCAAAGTCTTAGTCGAACTGCGCCTCGATTGCAAGGCAATCCAAATCTTTTAAGTCACGTTGTCGGATGGTCGCAGGTTGGTTGCGTTATCAGGTCTGGGCCTTCCCCGGGTCTGTCTGCTTGAACCTTTTTGTCTTTAAAGTCCTCATCATCTAATCAATTATGGCTACGAATCAATTCGGTTCCTGTGTCAATGGCAGTCTCTGGTGCGCAGTGCATTCATGTTACGTGATAGACTACTGATATCAATCCTAGGTATACATGTACAGAGCAATCGCCGACCTTCTTTGGCTGTTGTAAAGTCAATCCGTGCAATGGAGTTGGATGTCCCGCAGACGACCTTCTAGCTGCTGAGCTGGGCACCGGCAGTGGTCCGTACGCAACCTCTGGAGACGGTTCATACGATCCAAACGTATACTGTTCTAGTGGAAAGTTCTACACATGTTATGCTCAGTCACCAACCTTCCAAGGGTGCTGCCTGGTCGATCCTTGTAATGGAGATAATACTGGATGTCCATCGGGGTCACTCGTTGCCGCAGCTTTCTCAACATTACCAATTGCTACTGAATCCTCTACGGCTTCTCAGTCCTCCACACCCTCAGCTTCCGCTACAACTACGCAATCGGCTACTACAACAAGCGCCGTCGCCACGACGACTTCTGCCACAATTACACCTCTTGTTCCAGTATCTGGGTCGAGTACAAATGTCGGTGCCATCGCCGGTGGAGCCGCTGCCGGTGGTGCAGCCTTCATCATACTCCTAGGTCTTGCTTTCTGGATGGGATTCCGACGACGTCGAAAAGCCCAAGGCACTGCGTTACCTCAGGAATCTCGCCCGTCCAACTCGAATGAGTCCGAAGGATTGAAAGAGGTGACTCTCCGAACACTTTTTCCGTCAAAGCCTGATCATGGCCGTGACCAGCAACCACATAATAACGGTTAGTACTCTACTCCCAGCCCTCATCATCTTCGACACGAAACTGACAGATAATGAATAGACGCTTACTATCCCGGCCAACCAATCTTCGGAGTGCCAAATGCCATCAAGACAACACCATCGACCGCAAATTCAAGCCCTGGCCCACCAGCGTATCAGACGCCACAGGCATCACCAATACCGCACCTCCATGAAGCAGACTCCACGGCGGTTCACGAAGTCCCCGGAGGCGAAATCTACCAAACTCCAAGTTCAGCTACCGCCACTCCCAGAAGTTATTACAGAGTATCACCCTTGAATCCGCTGGGCCTAGAGAACTTTGATACGATAACCGAACTACCTAACAGTCAGAGTCCTGGCGGTAGGGGAAGTGGAACTTATAGAAAGAGGAAGCCGGTCAGTACGCAAAGTATGCAGAGTATATCGACCATGAGTGAGGATGACAGGAGACGCGAGAGAGATAGCCAACAGAGCTATACCAGTTGGCAAACACTAGCGTCACAGCATAACTAGTAATTGGATGTTATATAAATACTCTTTGTATTGTCGTATGATATCAGCAAGTCATCGACACTTTGTAAGTATCTCGGCTATCAATCTTCTCCCCATCGTGAAATCTATTCATACAGTATCAGCCCATGGCCTTTCGCCAAGCCTTCCTCTCGTCCACATACCAGCTCCGTAAAACACCGAGCTTCCTGCGCACCCCAGATTTCCGAGTATCCCAAGCCGAGCGTTCAGATCCAGTTCAAATCCCTCATCTCCTTCTGTTTCTCCTGATCATGTCCACCGTCCGGCGTCAAGGTAAGACAACCAACACATCTCTCCCCGCAAGTCGGAAACTTCCCATCCACCAAGTGTTTAGCATAAGTCTCCCTATACAACTGATGAATAGCCTTTCCCGTAGGCGGCTGGCCATAACATCCCTTCTCTCTATCCCAGAAACAATGGACGCACGGTCCATCCTTATACTCGATCTGCGCCTCGACCGCACCGTACTGTCCATACTCACATCCTCGGGCATTGTAGTCGGCTTCATTGTTGCAGTTGCGGCAGAAGATACGGAGGTGCGAGTGAATGTAGGGGTGTGGGACTGCGATTTGGGGGTCGGATTTGAAGACTGGCTCGGGTTCGGCCACAGTAGGTTCGGCCTTAGAGGACGAGGACTTCTTGAAGAGGTTCTTGATTTGGAACTTCTTCTTGGGCTCGGGATCGGGGTCTTGCTTGGTGGTGGGGTCGGAGGGGCCGGCGAGCTCTTCAGGGATTTGTCCTGAAAGCTTGAGGCGAGCGAGATTGATGTTTGCTAGGCGGAAAGATTCCTCAACCTCGGCGTCGGAGGGACGAGGAGGGCGAGCGGGTGGAGTGGGCTTCTTGACGAGAGGCTCGGTGGACTCAGCGATAGAAGACGATCCAACTATGGAAGAGCGTCCAGCGAAAGATGAGGCTCTAGTAAGACCAGAGGGCTCAGCGAGAGAAGTGACTTCAGATCCAGCAGGGTCAGAGGTCTTAAAGGGGCTAGAGGGTCCAACAAAGCTAGCATGAGGAACTCCAGCGAAGTTAAGGTTGGCGGGGTCGGCAGGCTTGGGAGGCAAGTAGGCGCGATCCTTCAATGGCGGTGGAGGCTTGCGACTAAGGACGGCCTTTGAACCAGGTCTCGGAGCCTCAATGACCATATGGGTGGATGAGCGAGGAGGATTCTGGGGCTGGAGAGGGCGTGACTCGCGGTTGTTGGTAGCCAGGTTGGGTGTCTGTTCTGCGGCGCCGACTCCTGCCTGCTTCTGGGCCTCCTTCTCCTTGACGAGTTCCTTCTTTCTCTTGTTGCGTGCAGCATTCTTGCCAGGTTCACTAGCTGATGATGGGCTGCCAACTGATGGGTCGACAGTGCTAGGAGGACCAGTTCGAAGGACGTCCTTCAAGGAATCAGATGCAAGTCGAGCCTCCTTTCGATCTTGATCTGATGGCCGACCGAAAAAATCGATCTCCTTTCGAGGGAACAATCCGGCAGCAATTGCGCTACCATATGATGAAGCACGTGGCATTGCAGCAGATGAGGGTTCAGACGCGCCAGCAAGTGACTGAGACGTGTTTGATGTAGTAAGCATCTCCTGGGCTCCGACCTGGTCGAACGTGGCGTGGGCTGGGTGAGAAGACTTTGATGTAGAGAGATCCATGGCTGGAGGTGGCAGATTGGACGAGCCTTGTGTTTGCAGGCTTTTGCAGGACTCGCGACGCGCTTCTGAAGATGAAGCAGCGACGAAAGCTTGACCCGGAGGAGTCTGGGGAGGTGTTGCATCCATCTCTTCTGACGATGACTCGAATTCGTAGGGATTGGGTCGAATTTGCTTTGCGAATGGATTGGGTTGTGTTCTCGATCTGAAGAACGCGTCTCCAGTGTATGTTGATTGAGGAGGGAGAGGAGCCGCTCGAACAGGTGGAGATAAAGAGTTTTTGTCTGCGGCTAGTTCCTCTGCGGCTGGTGCAAGTGCTCGTGTAGGAGGAAGCTGGGGTGGTGGCCGACGTGAGTGTAGCTCACGTAGCGGAGCCAGGAGGTCATTGTCCTGAAGGCGCGGGGCTCGTGGAGGTGGGTTCTGAGCCGTCTCTGGTAGTCGTAGAGGCCGCATCTTGCCTCTATGAGAATTTGTGAACCCAAATAAACTTTGAAATGAGGGTCTATGTACTTACAAGTCTTTGTGATTCTAGCTGCAATTGTTTGATGTTGAACTCAAGATCAGAATTTATGTGAAGATATCAAAAGAGACGGTGAGTATGCTCCAATCATTAACACCTCTCTGCCGTCAAGTCCCAGATAGCAGAGATGTAGATGAGTCTGAGATATCCAAGAGTCTGAGATATATAAGATCCTGGGTTATTCAAACTGACAGGCTTGAGACATGGAAAGGATTGCGTTGCAGCTTCTCGTACAGAAACGCTTAGATAGATGAACCCACGGGGGTCAGATCGCAAGAGTTTGAGTATTCGAACACCTGAACAATTCAAGGAGAAGAAATATTCAAGAGCATTTTAGATCGACCAACAAGACATATCCAATATAGAGAGATGTATCAAAGAGCAAGCACTACAGAAACCATCTAAGAGTAACGATTGTCCAAATCGAGGACAACGAAAGATCAAAGAATCTCAGGAAGTACAGACATACACAAGCATTAGATAATTAGTACCAAGATATAATGCGCCTTAGCTATAATTATATCTGCTGTTTCTGCAAAATCACAGGAGAGTGTAAGGGAGGATAGGGGCCAAGCGAACAATCGCGTCTAAGCGACATGCGTCAGAGGACAAGGGAGCCCCTTGCAACACAGCAGTAAAGGCTCACAGGAACTCACATTTGCCCCAAATGCAATGTCACAATGTGCTGAAGTTGCCCTTATATGGGTGTAGTTTGACCTGGGCATCTGAGTGTCCAAAGAAGATTCAACAAAAATTAACTCGATCTCGTTCAGATGCATGCTTCATCAGCAGAAGTACCTATCCAACATAAGTTCGAAAATCCAATGCTCTTTAAAAGCCACAGCGCATAAAAGACCCCAGACAAAGGAAAGGGGGCTGAAAGTCATAAAAATCTATATTTTGCAAACTAGAGTATAACCTCTCTAATCACTATCTAAAACCACAACCTCGGCCTCAGCCTCTCCAATGCTCTCGAAGGTCAAGACATCGCCAGCATTAACATTGCTGACAAATGCTCCATCGCCCTCTCCCAACACGGCGCTTTCTCTTCCATCAAGTCTGACCTTCGCACTGCCATTCTTCGTCATAGGAACGTGGACATAAACATTTCTTCCTGTGGTCTTCTTGACTGCATCACCACCAACGGTCCACTTGAATCTCTTGTCCACGCCAATTATGCCAGCGGCCATGACAAAGTCTGCGTGTATCGGTATCGTGTCCTTCAAAGTCGGCTCTGCAGCCTTCTCATCCGCTGCTGACGCACCGGGTCCGGCCTTCAAGGGCGAGAGAATGGGAAGGAATGCAGCGCGCTTGGCGTCTTCGGAGAATGTCATTGTGTGGTAGCGAGGAGTGAGCCCTCGAGACCAGGGAAGAGCCCATATTTGGAGGAAGTGGACTTCCTTATCGGATTCGTTTTCCTCGGAGTGTGCGATGCCTGGGAGACATGTTAGTAAATTCTCGGGAATTTCTCGGATTGAGAGGGTAGCTTACCAGTTCCGCCAGTAGTGAATTGAACATCGCCTCTCTTCATGCGGTAGAAGTCATCGCCCTGGGAGCCCTCTCTACCTTTCTTGATCATGCTATCCCGATGTGTCAACTCGCCGCTGAGGATGTAGGAGAAGATTTCGGCGTCTCGATGGGGATGGGTTGGGAACCCGTTCTGGGCTGCGACACGATCTTCGTTGAGGACTCGGAGACTGCCAAAGTTCTGGAACTTGGGATCGTAGTAGTTGGCGAAGCTGAATGTGTGGTACGAATCAAGCCAGCCATGTTGTCCACGGCCGCGCTCAGAGGAGCGGCGGGGTACAATCTTTGCGTGGGAAAGAGCTTTCGACATTGTGTTCTTGATTGTGTTGACTGCGGTCATAGAAGCTTCAACGGAAGACGACGTCTTGAAGGGTGAGTTTGTAATAGCTGTGGAGTTGTAGCTTGTTAAGCTGCTCAAGATCTCTCGAAATGGGGTACTGAAGAAGATTGAAATTGCTGCAGTGAAAATGGCAGTAACGATGAAGAAGAGCTTCATATATAGACTTTTAGGACAAACAGCGAGAAGATTGGAGAAGATTGGAGAAGATTGGAGAAGGAAATGTTTACATGAGAATTGGAAAGGATTACTTGCTGATTTGAATGTTTTTTGATGTTGACGATTTCTGGCTGGAGCTGTTGACAAGTGCTCAAATAATGTTCAGTCAGCAACTTAATCAGCAACTAGCGCCATCCAGGCCCTGCTACTAACGGGAGCACTAAACTCAAGCGAAGAACCTCTGCACGTGACGTGACTGAACAAGCTACGGACCGGACCTTGGGACAGGAACTTCTTCATAGTTCACTATTGTCATTATCACCACCGACGGGCTCGATATATACGCCCTGATTATGCCGCTGTTGAGGTTCTTGAGCTGGCCTAACGGCCCGTCAAGCCAACTCGGGCACTACGCCCTAGGTCTGACGGACCTACTCAAACCGGGCTAGAAATTTAGCCCGTTGACTCCTCTTATGATGATAAAGACAAGGAGCCCCACAGCTGCTCTGGGTCAAGGAGCATACATCAATATTCGCCAAGATGAAGATAACACAGGTAAGATCTGTCATGCGCCCCTGGATATCTCTCTCTAGATACTAGACTGACCAGTCCCAGCTCAATATCTACCCCATCAAATCTCTGCGGGGTATCTCCCTCCCCAGTGCGTCCCTATGTCCGCGAGGTCTAACCAACGATCGCCGATATATCCTTCAGCGATCTTCTGCAGATGGCACATACACCAACATGTTCGTTGGCGACAAGCCAGAAATGGCACTGTTCCACTGCTCTCTTTCGTCCGCGGACTCCTTCACGGTGTCCTATCATACCCCCACGCCTCCAGTGGCGGCTCCATCTGCAAGCCAGCAGACAGCATTGGAACTTTCCTTCGAGCCCAAGCTGGCGGGATTGGAGGAGATAGGCGTTGAGACATACATGATCCCCAAATATCCTGCATACCGCATGCCAGACACCATCAACAGATGGTTCAGCGAATGCTTCGGGTATGAAGTAATACTGGCATATCTTGGAGACAGATCAGGGGCTCAGAGGGAGGACTCAAAGGCAGCTGTCTGGAAAGCGGCTCTGAAACCTATCATACCTGCCCAAATCGACGCAGTCGACTACACAGAAGGAGCAGCACTCCTCGTGACCTCTGAAGCCTCGCTCGCAGATCTACTTCCTCGCCTTGGAGGCGAGAAAGCTGTGCTGGAGAAGTTCCGACCAAACATTGGGGTTGATGGGGTATTGGCCTGGGAAGAAGATTTCTGGGCCGAGTTGCAAGTAACAAGGCTCGGCGTGAGAATCGTGTTGACAGGAAACTGCGCTCGATGCCGAAGCATCAACATCGATTTAGACAAAGGGCGGATGGGTGAAGGAGAAAGCGGCAAACTGCTGAAGAAGATGATGCGAGACCGGCGAATTGATTCTGGCAATAAATGGGAACCAGTTTTCGGAAGGTACGGCTTCCCAACAGCTTCAGGAGAGCTCCGAGTCGGTGATGAGGTTGTCGTGAGTAGAAGAAACACGGAGCATACAATTTGGGGTTCGTTACTTCATTCCGGAAAGCTACCGTCCGGCTCTTGCTGATCACTGAACAGATGGTGTGACGCCTCATCTGACGAAGTTCGCTGACGTAGCTGTGTAACGACTTCGTCCACCTGCATCGGATTATGCTCATCCGGGGTTTGTTTCCATACGTCTCGGATATCGAGATTTGCTCATCGAGAGTTCGGCGAGCTGGCCCAGACGTCACGAGGCTTCTAGCCATGACAGTTGTCATGGCAGTAGGGGGCCAGCATATTTGTGCTACCTCTGGCCTCTGCCGGGCCCAAGAATTTGGATCCCCGGAGCTTCTACCGTTTTCTTCATTGAATTCTGGTGACACAAGGCGTGTGAATGGCAGCCCTGAAAGAACGGGTCCTGGCACAAGCGTGGCTACATAAGCGCAGTTACACAACATGAGTGTTGGGAGTTTGTTGCAACGACATACGTGCAGTCTCAATAAATGGGAGCTTTCGTGATACTTCAGGTAGGAATAGACCGATGAATGATCTTGTGCTGGCAGGCAAACTGCCATATGGAGATTCCTCCGCTTGCATGGCATTCATGGATGAATACGAGATCTTGATTTGCAGGTCTGCAGTATCGCATTTCAAATAGGCAATGTAATTTGAAAATCTGAAGATTTGGATACCTTACAATCTTGAAAATTTCGAGTAGTAAGGTACACTACATGACACTCGTCCTTGGCTGACGAAGCAATTTATGTCACACAACACAGTCTAAAGATTTCAGACTTGGACTGAAAGTTCATTCATTCATCTATACTCCATTATGCCCTCCCCATACTCTCATTTAAACCGCAAAGACTCCAATCCGCCATCCAGTGTACTTGCGTACGGCAACTCTTCTTTTCGTCTTCCTGAGGTATCCATTTGCGTGAGCAGGAGCTATCTGTAGTACACAAACCAATCTAGCCACCCGCTGTCCAGTGAACACCTGTAAAGTCAAGTCGAGGAAATAAAATGAAAGTAAAGAAAACGAAAGAGTCTTTCCGCCGAACTTTTTTTTGCCCCGCCATTCATTAATCCGTTAAGTACGCCTGTGCCAGCAAATAAACAGCATGCATGCCAGGAGTCTTCCCGTCCAGAGTATCAGCACCATCCGTGGTGAGAAAAAAACAGACATGTAAGGAAAGGATCAAACGAGGTTCGGAGAAAAGAGCATGCGTTCTGGCAGGCCCAGGAGAAGACAAGTTGACAGGACGGCAAACGTGGGCTACCTCAAGACCAGCGGACCAGACCAATGAAAATCAGACCATCCAGCAATCTTGGTTCTTGCCCGAAACAGCAGGAGGGAGCAGGAGGAAGGTGGTGCAGCTGAGACGAAACCAAGGACGGCCAAACAAATTTCATCGTCATCCGCATCGCGTCAAACAAGTGTCGACTGCTAACAAGGTTGTGCATCCTCTCGTGCTGTTTTCTTGCTGAAGGTGTGCCCAGCGTCTGAGAAAAACAAGGTGCTTGCTATCGTGAATCGTCGTGAAAATGAAATCGAAAACCGAAAAGAGAACTGAAACCCAGTAATCAAACATCGTGCTGTCATGGAAATTGCAGTAGTGGTGGAAGTCGTCCAGAAAACGTGCCCCCCAAAGTAGACCCCCACAACCCGTTCGTCTGCAGCTGTTCGTGGGTGATCGCCCTTGCATAAGGGTGCAGCCCGCACGCCGGCCATCTGCACTCAACATGGGAGAGACACTCAAGTGGGAGAGATATCCAGGCGCATCGATCATGTCGCATGATCCACAGCCCTGTGCCGCTGGAAGGCCGAGACATGCCAACTGCGTGCAATGCCGTGAAATTCCAAATTGCAAATTGCAAACATTTCTTGCACTTCCGTCATTTCTTTTGCGCATTCAGGAAGGTAGGTAGGCAACTTTGAGATATTTTGCTGAGTGGATGTTTTTGCTTTTTGGCGATGGTGAGGGCATGCGATGGGCTTGGCGACTGATAGGGCGGGATAGGAGCGATAGGCTGGCCGTCTTGATGTCAGCAGTCTCTTCTGTACAACACCTCAACTCGACAACAACAAGCCCTGGCTGGCGCGCATCTACTCCACACAGAATATGGAAGTGTGGATGAAGGGTCCCCTCGGCCCAGGGCTATTCTGTCAGATCTCCCATTTTCATGGACCCGGAAATTGGGACTGGGCGGGGGACCCGGTTTCGTATTTAGGATGAAGGTGGAGGTGTGCGATGCAGGCAGAATATGATTCATTTTGGGATGACGACTGATGGATCTTATCCGTACTTACCAACAAACGGTGATTGAGCAACAGCAGAGAGAACGGGATGTGGTAGTGCCGGGTTAGACTTTGTTGGTGCAAGGTCTGCAAGTCTTGAGCTTGCAGTACTTGCACTCGAAGATGAACCAGTGAGGGCCGGAATGGCACATGCTGCACACCCACTGGATCAGAGTCGATTCAGACTTGAGAAGGTTGAAGTCGTGGCGGCAGTAAGTTGGGAGAGCCATTTTGGTACAACTTGAATGGTGTAATAATTTGGGAGGTGCAATTCTTTTGAGATGAGGGGCGGGACCCAAAGAGGAGGGGTACTAGACAGTTAATAAGGTTTCGTGGTGCACGGAGCTAACATACTTCTTCTGTGCGCAGAAAAAGTTCAATCTGAGGCCGGAGATCGAGTTTGAGGTGATGAGGGAATGAGGTTTGGGATGTCGAATGCAAGAAGATATGACTTTGTAGCTAGTGGTCTGGTGGAGAGACTCAGGTTGCCGAATGAGTGAATCTTTGACAGCGTGAAAAAAAAAGCTTCAAGTTGAAAGGGCACCAGGAAAGTTTGAAAGTAAAGATGTTTGTCCAGTTCGTGGGAGTCACAGCCCTTTATATCGTTGTCAGATATTCCCAGCACGGAGGTATCAAACAGCAAGCAGTCGACAAGAACCCGAGCTTGACGGGAGCAGATCGGTGGGAGATCGTATGATGGATCTTGTTTCCGAGCGTAAATATGACAAGGTACTGGGCAGAAACATAGCAAATCTTGTCCAGGAGCAGCCAACAAAGATCCCTTCCTGTGAATTATGTATGATAGTTTGTATGTGGAGGTTTGTATGTACACGGAAAGCAGCCGGACCGGGACTAAGGAGGGAGCATATACGCCTTGAGGAAGACTGCATGGACGGCCTGATTGATGAAAACATAATCCGGACAGGGGAGAAAGGGATGGACCCGATGGGGCTGGCTGTCTGGCTCTGGGAACAGGCGCTGCTTTGGCTTCCTGGAGTCAAGCGTTGTTGAACTAGGCCTGTTCATGGACGTCTCTAACGGCTTTTTGTGGCGTTCAGAGGTAGTGTGGTATCGTTCCCATATGGTAGTGTGAGGTGTGGAGCCATGAGATGGCTGGCAGGGAAAAGACCTGCAAGCATGGCAAGATTGCTCTTTTGGCCTGTGAAATCCCCAAATTCGGCCCCACATGCCTCCAGCTCCAATGGTTAGTTTCCCAAAGCACTTTGCAACGAGACGGGCCACGGTATCAGAGTGTAGTAGCAAGCGGAGAATAAAATATGTCAGCCCGTTTCGTGACATGGAGATAGCTCTGGATTAAATTTGCTCTACAGAAACATTATTACTTTGTACAGGACTTCCCAATTGTAAGGAGCCATGTTCTCGGGTGTCATTGGATTACCCCTCTGGTATCGTCGCGCGGAGACCGGAAGGCCGTGCTATCCCTCATTAGTTTGTTCGAATAGCCTCACTATTTAGGAGGAGTTCCAGCTCTTGCTCCATTCTATATCTGATCCCGTTAAAAATAAAGTTGGGTCCTCGCTGGTGCGGTGTGAACCCGTACCAGTAGGCGGCGAGTGCTTTATGCCTCGGTGTGGAGAGTTTGGTCTTGCTGTATGATCGCCCTCTAAGCTGCAACGGTCTTGCCTGGGAAGTGACGAACGAAGGCTTCCAAGAAGCTTCAAGAAGCTCGGAACAAGCCATGATGTGCGAAAATAGTGGGGTCTGTTTCTGCCCTGTACGTCTTGAACCAGGCGATGCAGCCTCGCCGCTTTGGGTCCACGGAAGCTGCTCCCCTTTTTTTTTTCCTGGGTCTGACCTGGTCCTGGTACAAATTTTATGATCTGGAGCTCAATATTTGGTTACAGGGGCTTCAATAAGGCCACACAAGACTGAGCAAAATCTCAAGATATGTGGGAGGCTTTCAAGGAAGATATTTTCACCGAGTCACGATGCGTTGTATGCCAGAAGCCACAGTTTGTTGCGAGGTCGCCGAGTACGAGAACCATGGGCGTTGGCCGATATGGGTGACGACTACGTATGATACCAAAACGTCCTAGCAGCAAGATGTTGAGTCAAGATCACAGAGATGAGGCCGAGCTACATCCAGCTGCCTCGTGGCATTTGTTAGGGGTGGGAGGTTGCGAGCCAGGGGAAATGCCCAGGGAGGGACCGGCTGTCCAAGGATAGAGAGTAGTATGGGGGTTTGACATCTCAAGGATGCCAAGATCCTCATGTATTGGAAACCCAAGCAGGCCCATCGAGCAGATTTGGGGCGGAAAATATGTAAGCCTCGTCCGGAGTATCACACAAGACCTTGGAAGCTGGTTAGTATCCCGGTCCGCCGACATCAATCACTCGATCCCCTTCCTAAGAAATGCTAGAAGGCGTTCCATATCGGGCAAATGCGGCACGTACGGGGTTGATAAGTCCAATCGTCTAAAAGCTCTCGCCAGGGATTCGTGCACCGAGTGAATCCAAGCCCTGGGTGCCGGTACTGTGTGGCAGTCAATCACGGAGGATTGCCTCGAAGCGATAAGGTACAGGGCTGTGAGGATCTCGCCAAAGTTGCGCGCAAAGTTGCAGCCACCATTTCGGCTTCTCGACCGGGTGAATAATCTCCTGATCCCCATGATATTTTTGCACAGTCAGACCCCTCCTTGTGAATCAATATCAAGCTGCTTACACACCCACTTCTGTCTTCAGGGCCTTCCTCGGCATTAGATATCCAAATATTAAGCTGTTCAGCCTGATTCGGCTCGAGACACATCGCTATGCACTTATCATGCTGTGGTCCGAAAGCTCCTCCAGAATCTGCATCATCTATCTCAGCGCCGGGAACAAAGGATCTGAGTACGGGAGTTCAGGAGTATCAACTTATGGAAGCGGGAGAAATTACAAGGAACATCCTCCCCTGAACCGAGACCTTCCAACGACGTTCTCTCACAATCCGACCCTTCCACGCTAGTAAACGATCTTACCAAACAAACAGTAAGCTGGTACGGCTTGTTTCCATCGTCTCCAGGATGGCACACCCCTTTCTCCAACATTCTCATAGGCCAATATCAGATTCGGCGGGTTGCTTTTCATACGGAGTGCGACGGCCCTTCCCTCGCGGAGAAGATTGCGGACGCCTATATTGGCTGCCGTCAGCTATGAGTTCGTACCGTACGGTAGAGTATTACAGAGCACAAAAAGTGTGTCTTGCATGAGCATATGCTCGCTATACTCTGTGATGAAGGAAGGATAACGGCCGGCCGATGCCCAGCGCCTATTGCAAGCCTCCGAAGCTGCATATCGATCCGTCGTCCCCATTCCTACCATAGAGCTTTGAAGACTGCCATCACAGGCCACACCACCGGCGTCCACTAATGCAGCTGCTCCCGGAAACAGATAGCTCGCATGCGGAATCGCGGATGCTGGGGTTGAAGAAATTCCCCGATAGCCAAGCCACCTTCGCACTGGAAGAAAAAAAAAAGCGGTGGAAAATAGTGCTCTTTTAGAACCGAAAACTTTAGGACTATGAGATATTTTCAGCTGAAGTAGGTCCAAAGCAAGAGGCAAAAGCCTCTAGATCTATAGCGTGAAGTAAAAACCTGGAAAAGCAAGTGTTTAAGGCTTTAAAATCTTTGGCTCCATAGAGATTTTTGAGGTATCCATACTCAGTGCCGCTTTATTGTCCACTGCTGTTCACGACCATTTAGCACCGGCCAGCTACTATTCAGAAGTCGAGTCGGCTTTCGCATCTTGACTCCGTGAGTGCCAGAGTTTCTCTATATGAGTACCCCCGGACAACGATACTCCCAAGTCTCTGATACATTGACGACGTCGTCACTTCAGTAGCGGCCGCTGAGGGTCAAAAGATGGGCTACCCCTGAAATAAATGAGGCTTTCCCCCTGACGAAGTCATCCAAGTCGACGAATTGCGACTCCAGTGACCCAATCTCAGTTGAGTCGCTTGGAAGGATCCATCCTCTCCAGATCTGACACTTAGCATTCAGACAATCGGACTACCGGTATGGAAGCAGACTCAAGATTCAAGAAATGCCCAGCGGATGAGCGGAAGAACGTAACCCCTACGTGAAGTTTCAACTTTTTCACCGCCTGTAAGGACCCCTTCCTGCCTGTCTCCAGTGACCTATAGCAGAAGTACCTTTTCTTCCCATGGACCATCCTCACGCAACAACGTATGCAGGCGCTTCTCAAAAGGGACTCGGGACGTAGCCACACGGTAGGAGATTGAGTACGAAGGTACTTAGTGGCTTCCACTTAAGCGTTGAAGGACGCATGGTGCCAAGGATGTTCAGGCGTCTCCACCAGCCACAGACCTCGTGTCCACCTGCACGATGATGGTCGTGGGTTCGTACCTTCGTATTTTGGACCTGAAACATTCATGGCTTCCTGTAACGGTTCGTCGTTCGTTCGTACTTCGCAGAACTCAATCATATCATAGCGAGAGTCCAACGCCATACGGTCTTTCTTGGCTCTCCCAAGAACTCAAATATGGGTAATCATCCTATTCGCTAACCAAACCTACTCCGCCAGATGCTAAGTTTGCGAAATGAAGATGCACACGACCAGTCATAAACAGCAAGCGAGAAATAGACTTTTGGCTCGTTTCGTTCAAAGGTAATGTACGACTTCCAGCGAATTAGAACTTTCTCCGCCAGAACACCGAGGCCGAGATGAGTGAGACATTTTGAGTCTTGAGCATCTCCCCTTTTGCAATTGTTCATTGCTGCCAAAGCGGTACTTCGTCGACGGCCGGTGACCACAGCGAGGAGCGAGACCTTCCGCTACGTAAACTTTAAACCTCGGGATAGCTTCATGGGAGCGACCTAGGTACTAGGTCCTAGAAACCTAACCCTTTACCGTCCTTGATTGTCAGCAGTGACAATTCCAAAACCTAATTCGGTCCCGAGGCACTTCCGTGCCTTCCACCTCTCACAAGAATTTCCGGAAAGCATAAAACTCAATCAATACAAGGGCCGATTCCACCCGCTATTCTCACAATACTCCGCTGGCTTCTGGCTAAAGAACGAAACCAATTTCAAAACTCCGATTCACACATTTTCACGTCTCCGCCGAACGCAAAGTGCCGTGCACGGTATTCTTCAGACCTAAGATCCAAGATCCAAGTTCTCAATTTAATCAAAAACCCCATTCTCTCATCTACAGCAGCCACAGCCAGCCACAGCGAGCCACCCAAGCCACTCCTCGCTCCACACTCGCGGAACCCCTCCCCATTTTCTACCCTGCCGACCGGCCGAGCACCATCTCGGCATACCGACCGGCTCCGACTTCTTTCTGTCTTTCAACATCGCTCACATTCATTCAAAGAATCTAAATCTTCTCAGAAGTGTTGAATTTTTGACAGTAGAGCAAACAATCACCTATTTAGTAATCTCTCAACGCAAATCCTTTCCACCTCCAATCCCATATTCGAGATCTCCATCTGCCCAATTCGATATATTATATTTTCCCCCCTATCACAAAGTTACACGACATGCTCACCGAAAAAAGCACATTTTGATGCCCTAAAACCGTGAGATAACAACTATGAATCTTGGTCTTTCCTGTTCCTCGACCGCTATGTCATCGAGAAGGATCGATCATATTTCTTCAACGTCTGTCTCTTTCGCACGTCTCTGAGGCCCTCGAGCATCTCCTTACGTGCGTTGCGACTGGTTCATCCCAATTTTTCCTCAACCTTGACGCCAACATCTTCAACATATCAAATCTTCGTGTAACCAAAGCCATCCAAAAGAAACTTAACGTCAGCCTTCCGCGTATCGACCTGAACCACGTTCCCATCCCCAACAACAATTTGCTCTACAAGTTTTAGGGTTCAAAAATAAGTCACCCGCTTCTGCGAAACTCTACCAGGTATCATCACCTGGTGCACCACCTTGAATGCTGACCTCATCTCAGCTCGTCAAAGTATGATGCAAGACTACAATTGCAAGAGGGACGTCGGACACGGCAAATGCTGAAATGTCACTTTCGGAATCCATCCAGAATCCATCTAGAATCCATCTGAAGTCCATCCACTTCGGATCTTAGCACCATCCCAGCACCGATCCTTCCCATCCGAGTCAAGCCACAACCTTCAAAAGGTCACATTATGACAAAACGAAACCGCAAAAAAAAAAAAATTTTCCCATCCACAATATGCAACTTGAATCGAATCAGCAGAGCCGATGTCGACAGCGTCTTCGCGTTTCAACCAATTGACATTCTCCGGAGGATTGCACCCGCACCGATAGCGACGACGGGTACTTCCGTACATCGTAAACATCACATGCTTTGATCTCTTTTGCTTGCTGACCATCTATTGTATTACACTTCTCTATCTTTCGTTCTCGTATATACCCTTTACTCTATGTACTCTAGCCCACCTCCAAAACATATACACCTCGGGTCTCGCAAGCCTTCCTCCCTTCAGTTCTCCCTGCATGCACTTATCTGACCGTTCTAACTTCTAACGTCGCCCTCCCAGTTCGCACCTCGGAACGCATCCACACCTCACGCCATGCACCTACAAGGGGCACACGCGAGAAAGCCCTGCAAGACTGCCGACACTCCACATCCCGATTCCCAATCCGTCCATGACCCTCCGAGATTCCAAGCAGCGACAAACAAACATGATCAAGATTTCCGTCTGATGATTATCTGATCATCGCCCAGGTCCTGCATCACGCGAATCCAGAGCCGGGGTGCTGGAATTGGGAGCGGTGTAGGGGCTTTGGGGAATGGGGGTCCGCAGTGGGGGTCAAACCGGTTCCCCAAGTTCATGTCGAGGTACAAAGTACTGTCTTTCACGAGGAGTTTTGCTTCGGGTTCGGCGTAACTGGGACTGAAGAGTCCTCGCCGTGATAAGTGATGTCGCGAGGCTCAAGTGCTCGTGGAGACCGTTCTTCTGTCTGATTCTCTTGTGCCATGTCTTCGGTCTTCGATCCCCATGTCAATACTGGACTGTCCCGTTTGTGGAATGCATGCGATTCGCTCAGGTTGACTGCAAGGAAGCTTTTTGGCAGTTTGACTCTGTTGGTATCTTGTTAGCAATCGTGGACTCTGCAAAACACCGAGGAAAGACTTACGTATGGAATTTGGCTCTTAAAGTATCAATGACCTGCTTCCAGTCACCATGAGATGTGAGGCTGCGCTTAGGAGCACAGCTAATACAGTGCTTGCTGTCCAGTTGCACATCGAGTGGATCGTATGTGTGGCAACCAGGGCTGATCGTAATGCGAATACTGTACGCATACTTGGCAACATCATGTGCATCAGGCGGCGTCTTGTTTTCAGATTCGTAAAGCTCGAAACATATCTGAGAAAGATAGTCGAGTTCAGGAATCGCACTGCGCTTGATCTTGGTAGGAATGCCACCCTCAAGGATACAGTTAAGGAGAGTATAAATATGAGACTCTTTGGTGAAGTAGACGAAGGACTTCGCATCATCCGAGGCCTGCATCTCTTCCAAGTCTTGGACGACTTCTTTCAGCAATGGAAGCGACGTCAAGAGGCCAATCTCAAGCTTCTCAGCATCCGTCATCCCATATTCCTGAGGACAGATGTAGTCAAACAGAACCTTGGCAAGCTTGTAGAGCTCCCGCAACTTTTCGAGTCTTGCGTCAGTCTTTGCCTTCGTCTGGCTGTTCCCAGTGAATAGCTTGAAATAGTGCTCGGGCGGTTCCTCACTCCTTGAGCCGGTCATGATAGAGCGTCTTCTGAACATGCGTTCGCGGAGGCTCAAGTTTGTGTCTGACTTCTCCATGGGCACGGTCTGCTTTTCCACTTCATCTTCCGGAATACGAGGCTGTTCTTTCTCCTTCTCGAGGCCATTGGATTCCGCAGCAATGGCTTCTTCCTCTTCCGCGAGGATGCTTTTGCTTGGTGTGAATACCCATTCCAAAAATTGGCGGTTGTGGAGAGCGTCAAACTTCATCGTGTCATATAGTTCAGATATCTTACTCGGGTCGACCTTCTCGCCATCGCAGAACTCGCTGAAAAGCTTCTCCCATCTCTCCTTGAACAACTCAGCATCTTCACCGCAACACCAACGAGCTTGAATACTGCTTGTTGCTGTTGCTTGAGATAGGGAACCATTGGTTGATGAAGAATCTTCTTTCTCCTTGTCACCTGGATTCGCGATAGCATTCAGTGAGGATGAAGCACCTCCGTAGAGTTTGCTGTAATTGTGGCGCATGACACGGCGGTGAAACTTCATTAGTTGAACCACGTATCTCTGTACAATAGATGGCTCTGGCATGTTGGAAGGCCAAGAAAACTGTGGAGGAGCCTGGCTTCCTTGGCGTAGTAAGGTTTTGAGCTTCTTCTTCACTTTGTCCATCTCGTCCTTGGCAGCGTTAGAGTCATCCAAAAGATCCTTGCGTATCGTGATGAAATCTGCTGGAAGTTCTTTCTGATCAGTAAACGCAGACGCCCAAATCTGAGCACTAGTGGTAACTCGGCGCTCAGAGCTGCTGAATACGTGGACCTCATCAAGGACATCCCTATTCATTAACATGAGATCATTCCGCATATTCTCTCCCAATTCCTGGGACTGATATCTAGCCGAGTGTGTCGGCTCTCCACCCCACTTGACGATGAGTTGTAGCTTGTCAAGGATTAGGCTGTTCTCTACTGCTGTGATCCTAGACAGAGTAACACCGGACAAAGAATCATGTCGTGTTGGTGTTCTGCCGAGCCGCGATTCGTCAGAATCCTTCGGGAGTATCTCAGGTGTCTTGAGTTGATCAGGAGTGGTCGTCTGAACTGACGGCTGCACTGGAGTTTTGTCGGCAGGTTTTGACTCATCTTCGCTCAGGATAGACATTCCAGCAGCAGCCAATTCCTCTGGCTTTCTTCTTCTGAACATAGGTTTGATCTGGACCTTGGTACCAGCCCAACCACCTTTCTTCGCCAGCACATTCCTCAGAGACCGGAGCTTTTCTCGATCCTCCTTTCCTTCTTGAAAAGCTACGTCAACAGCATCTACTACACTGTCAAGTGCAGCCTCTCCTGTCAAGAGGACCTCTTCTTGATGCCCCTTGAGTAATTCAATGAAGGGTTCCGTATGGAATGTGAATTTGTACTTTTGTTTTGGAGTTCTGTCGGCATGACGAATCACGGAAACCATTCCCTTCAATTTCCAGGTATGCTTCGGAGCAGGAGGCGGTTGCAGGTCACCGCTTGTCGAACTGCCCGGAGCAGGGGTGGAAGGAACCGTGGACGGTGCAGTGGACGGAGCACTCCCAGTCGGAAGACCAAGGGCGGGTGGTGGAAGAAGGGCTGCATTCGGAATATGAGGTAATTCCATCCCTTTGTTGGCTCCAGGAGGTGTAGTCCGCGGTGTCGGCGCCACTGAAACGTCAGGGGAATCAAATCCATTCTTCTTGCGATGTCCATGTCCATGTAACTTCGACATGCTTGGAGATTTTGAAAGAATCTGCTGTAAGGCTGATCGATGGTTGTCCCTGAGTGACGAATCCTTACGCGCAACGGGACTGATGATGCTGTCTAGATGAGAACTGATAGGACCAGAGTGTGTGCCATTCACATTATGCTTCTCTCGAATGAACATATCTTTGAGAATCCTCGCACACTGGTCATAGTATTCATCGTTGTCCTTGACAAAACTCCAGCCATTGACATCAATGACATAACTCTTGCCCTCGACACGCAATAGATCAAATCCACAGACCCGTTGACCAAAGCTGACAGCAATCCGACTGGCCATGCCCGCCTCCTCCTTTGACAACGCTGTGATGTAGCGTATTTCCTTTCCATGGGTATTTCTCCTGACCAGACCATCCACCACTGGTGACTTTCTTGTTTCAGCATGGCAGAAGTTAGGCCCTACTGTGTAAGCTTTGACATCCTCAGAATTGTCACTCTTCATGAATTTCTCATAGATGTAACTGCTGTTTGGTTCTAGAATGGCTCGAGGTACTGTCATCCCCTCAACCCATTCGGAGCTCTTGTTGCCAATTTTTCGGAAGAGTTTTCTGGCTCCTCCTCCTTGGCTTTTGGGGTAATAAATGCAAATATTGTGGTCTTCTCCACTAATTGGCTTCTCAACGAATGGCTTTGCCAGCAGTGATCCATCCACACTGAGGGTATCGCCATCGTCGAGGAGTTCAACCATTCGAGGCGCTATAACTTGACCACCCGTGCCATCCTCTGGACCTTCAAGCACTACGCCGGTATTGTCTTTGAGATGCTTGGCCATTTCTGGTGTCAAGATACTTGGCCCACCATCTCGGTTGACCTCTAGCCTCTTCGGTGTGGGGACATGGATTTTATCCAATATCTTGAGACAAATTCGCCGATCCCATAGGATTTTCTGCATCGGAACGTCGTTGACACAAAAAGGTTTCCGTGCTTTAACATATGCAATGGCCTTATCCAAAGGGAAGCCATCCGAGTAGAAAGAGATCAAGAAATCACACACGGGCCAGTTCTCAACATCCTCGTCCAGAATGACTTTGTCGCCGAATACTACTACCTCGAATTCTCCTTTGGCTATTAAACGGTTTAGGATGTTCCGGCTTGGCTTGCTTCGGGCTTTCACGTCAAGAGCGCATACTCCTATAATTCCTATTGGTGCTGGCTTATCAGAATGGAGTCCCCTTTCACTGCTTGGGCTATGGCTGCTTGCTGCAGTGCTGCCACTGAAACGTCGCTTGGCGCGACTCCTGGATCTCCCTGGAGGCTGTGATCGCGGCGCTGCTTCTCCTCGCTGCAATGCATTTCGCTTCGCAATTTCAGAGGCATGGGATGGATTTTCTCGCGGGGTAAGTTGGTGACCATTGACGATTCCTTGTGCTCCAAATTGATTAGACGACGACGTCGTAACAGAGATGGCCGACGTGCTCGTCTCTGGCAGAGATATTCCCAAGGCTTTAGTGGGTGACAAAGTCCCAGGGGGTGTTCTTGAATTTGTGCCTGTTCCAGCTTCTGATCCATTCGCAGATGCGGCCGAGCTCGGAACGCCGCCAGCTCGCACAGAATTGAGGGAGTACATCGACGACACCGACATGCGCTTCGATTCAAAGTCTGACAGTGAAGGTCTCGGCCTTAGTGCCGGGTCCGGCAACTGGCAATGTCTCGACTCGTCTGCCATGATTCCTGGTGACAACCTGGGAGTGTCAAAGTCTTCCGCGGCGAGATCCTCCTTGCTTGCCCGCCTGCTATCGGCGCCCAGAGTCCATGTACCTGATTGACTCTGACCGTATCCAGTCGTAGATGTAGAATATGTTCGTGATTTCACGGTAGGTCTTTGCGCTGGAGGAGGCATCGATATACTGGCTCTGTCTGCATGTAGTCCTGTTGCTTCTGGAATCGCATAACGGCTTTTCCTACTCGTAGATGAATTGAAACTGGATGCTGAGGACAATCGATGATGAGAAAGGCCGGAGGGGTTTCGTGACTGTAATCTTAAATGGTTTGCCGTCGAGTTTTCCGAGTCCGGACCTCGCTGAGGATCATCCGCCAGTTGTGTGCTAGGATGGCTAGTTTCCATGTTCCCACCGCTATTCAGGTGATCCATAACCCAGTTCTAGCCGCCGGAGGCAAAATCTCAGCTCCTCAAGACTTCCAGTTATCGAAGAGAAGTCGAAATTCTGGCATGGAGGTGGTGAGTTGGCACGATGTTGATTGGGAGGCAGAGCGACACAGCATATGAGGTCTCGAAAAATTCATCTTGTGTTTCCCTTTGCGGGGCAATGACGACAAAGGAGGGACGGAAGCCAGCCTTGTCAAACGCCGTCCGAAAAGGGGTGGCGATCCGGGAAGGCACAATGGCGTGATATGAAAATGGACATAGTTGATATTTATTTCAACAGCAACAAGAAGTCTCTCGGACTCAAGAAATTATATTGAAGAAGCAAGAAACGGATGACGAAAAGGCGTCGGGCGTTTCAATTAACCTTCCCCCACGCCTTATCCTCCTTCCAGGGCTGCTAGCGAGCGAAAACGAAAGAATGGATAGAGAATAAGGCGGCACGAGATATCGAAATTCACTTGAACGGGCAGTCTCGAGCATTTATACCAATAGTTTGATGCAGACACCTGTCTTATGCTGAACGCTCGCTCAATAGTACTTCGACACGATGTGGTTTCAATATTAGACCGTCTAAGTTACTCGTATGGTAATCGAAAGAGCTTCTCACGTGTGGTTATGGGTGCTGCCGCCTTATCTTTGCCATGAAGGTCTTTTCTGCCGGCCGGAAAAAAGTTGCAAGATTCAACAGCAGCGAAATGGACTTTAAGCAAGTTGCGATCTTCTAACCTCGACTGCTGGGCTCTGCAGATTGAGAGAATGTCTTCTACCATGGCTCAGGCTGGGCGAGATGGTCCTGTTGCGAAGAGGCAGAAGCTCAACAGTGGCGATGCGCCGAGAAAAACGCAACGGGAGTCAAGGATTTTCACTCCTTTTCGAGTACGCATTGCGGATTCAAAATGTAGAACTTACAATGCTAATATGAGTAGACTATTGGACTTGTATCTTCAACACCTGTGCCGTTCACATCCACCCCCCTTGGCAAGACAACTTTCCAGATCACCACCTCCGTGGGAAGATGCCTCCAAACCTACGACCTGAAGCGCGGCCTCAACCTTGTTTTCCTCACGAGGCCGCAGACTCCTGAAGATATCACCGCCACATTGGCATGGAAAGACAGTGTGTACGCAGCATGGGGAGGATCAGATACGCAGCAAGGGCTTTGGGTCTTCAAACGCGGAAAGAAGATTGCAGAATTGGACATGCCCGCGGACCTCCATGAACCAATTAAGCAGATCCTGATTCTTGGTACATGGATAGTAGGATGCTGTTCAACGAAGATAGAGGTCTGGAAGTCAACCTCAAACGAGCATTACACGACTTTATATCCCACCGCTGCGCCAAAGGGTGGGAACAAGCTTACCGGCGGGATCTGCAATATGCCAACTTATCTGAACAAGATATTTGCTGGGAGAAAAGATGGAAGTGTCGATATCTGGAATGTTAGCTCTGGGAAATTGATCTATACGATCCTGCCGCCAGCAGCGAACTGTGGCTCTGTTACGGCTCTCCAGCCGACACCAGCTCTGTCACTTCTGGGGATTGCATACTCCGACGGTCCACTGATTGTCCATGATATTCGAGCCGACAAGACAGTCATCCACCTGAATGCAGGATCTTCTGGCTCCGCTATCACATCCATCTCCTTCCGAACAGACGATATGGGTGCTGGCGAAGATGGGAGAAAACCTGGCGTTATGGCCACTGCGGGACCAGACAATGGAGATGTAACGTTTTGGGACCTCAATGGCGGCGGCCGAGTAATGGGAGTCCTTCGTGGAGCCCATAATCCACCATCCGACTCTGGAGCAACTGTCAGTGGCGGTGTTAGTAAGGTCGAATTTCTCTCAGGTCAGCCAGTAATCGTGACGAGCGGTCTCGACAACTCCCTCAAGTCCTGGATATTTGACGAAACTCCTTATTCGCCAATTCCACGGATCCTCCATTCAAGAAGCGGGCATGCAGCACCCGTGACTCGGCTCCTCTTCCTACCAACTGACGCTGATGGTGCAGATACTGGAGGGAAGTGGTTACTTAGTGCTGGAAAGGATCGAAGTCTGTGGGGATGGAGTCTTCGAAGAGATGGACAGAGCACGGAACTCAGTCAAGGTAATATTCGGCAAAAGGCAAAGAAGATGGGCATTCTAGCTCAACCAACACTCGCCAACGAGCCCAGCACCACCCTGGAAGATTTGAAAGCGCCTGAAATCACTTGTTTAGCTATGTCCCTAAACCGCGACGGCGGAATGGGAGCGAATGCTGGAACTGGTGGAATATGGCAAAAAGGGAACAATGGGCTCAAGAAGCCTACGGATGCGACTTTAAGTGGTGTTACAGGTTGGGAAAGCGTGATAACGGGCCACAAGAACGACAAATTTGTTCGAACTTGGTTTTGGGGGAGGAAGAAGGCTGGACGATGGGCATTCGAGACTGGGGACGGAGGCAATGTCAAAAGTGTGGCTATCAGTCCTTGTGGAACTTTCGCCGTTGTTGGATCCGAAACTGGTGGCATCGACATGTTCAATCTTCAATCTGGATTACATCGACAGCGATTTCCATCGAAGTTGACACCAGCCCAGGCGAAGAAACTCAAGCTCCAGCAGCTCCAAATTGCAGAAGGTAGTGCTGTTGCGCCCGCTTCGAAATTTCAACCCGGGTTGGGCAAGCACAAGAAGGCTGTTACTGGATTGGTCGTGGATGCTCTGAACAAGAACGTCATCAGCTGCTCACGGGATGGTAAAGTCAAATTTTGGGAATTTGGCACCGGCAATCTGGTCGACGAGATTGACTGGTATCCGATGGTCTCCGTCACGGGCATTAAATATCATGCGGCGAGCGACTTGATAGCAGTCGCTTGTGACGATATGTCTATCCGAGTTGTCGATATTGTGACGAAGAAGACGATTCGAGAGCTCTGGGAGTGTAAAGGTGTTATCAATGACTTTTGTTTCTCGAACGACGGAAGATGGGTCATTGCAGCTTCACAAGACTGCCTTGTTCGAGTCTGGGATCTTCCTACGGGGCATTTGATTGATGCAATACGAATGGAGACCCAATGTACAGCTCTCGCATTCTCTGGCACTGCCGAATTCCTTGCCACGACTTGCGAAGGTCAGGTTGGTGTCAACATTTGGAACAATAAGACATTGTTCACACATGTTCCTACGCGGCACATCTCCGAGAATGAGATTGCGCAAATCTCAGGACCTACGGTCTCAGGTGAAGGTGGCCATGGGGTTATCGATGGCGCTTTTGAGGATGAGGAAGAAGAAGCGGAGGATTCGGCACCAACTCCATCGTTAGAGCAATTGAGTGCAGACATGATGACATTGAGTCTGGTCCCCAAGAGTAGATGGCAAACACTTCTGAACTTGGATGAAATCAAGCGGCGCAACAAGCCTACAGAAGCACCCAAGGTTCCTGAGAAGGCTCCTTTCTTCCTCCCATCGCTAGAGAAGCCGAGGCCAGCAGCAGCTGTTACGGAGAAGGAGGTGACTGAAAACGCCGCGGAAAGATCTAGGATTATGAAGATGGACCGCCTGTCCTCCGAAGGAGCATTTACTGTTGCTCTTAGAGCAGGCAGGGAGAGTGGTGATTGTACGCCTACCTACTTACCACTACAATCAATAAGCTAACAGTCTGCAGACACCCAATTCATCACTCATTTGAAGACTCTTCCACCTGCAGCAGCAGATCTAGAGATCCGGTCTCTCAATCCCGACGAAGAATCAGACGAACTGGTCAATTTCGTGGAAGCGCTCACGAGCAGATTAAAGCAGAAGAGGGACTACGAGTTAGTGCAGGCTTGGATGGCGGTCTTTTTGCGACTGCACATGGACGCCGTCTCTCATGATGAGAGATTGGCAGACGCATTGAGAGAATGGAGAACGTATCAGGAGAAAGAGGGGCAGAGATTAGGAGAACTGGTCGGGTACTGTGGTGGTGTCGTAGGTTTTTTGAGAAATCCGCGAACGTGATGATGCACCATGTAGGAATGGAATTTATATCCATGATGGTTGGTGCATCTATCTGCCCTTGCAATTCATCCGCGATATTGAATGAAGAACCTCCGCTGCGGTTGACCTTCCCTCTTCGGACTTCCCGCTCCTTGACCTTGACGTCTGCGACCTAGCCGCTGGCATACATAATGAAATCATGGTTCTGCATTATTGAATCTGCTAATGTTGTGTCGCCCCGGGAGCGTCTGCTGCGATAAGGGCGAGAAGAGAATGTTCAGATCTTGCGAGAAAATCTGGTGGTTCTTTCTCGCAGCTGATTCTTGAGACATTTTGGAAGGGCAAGAATCAATCCAGACTGAATCAGGAGCCGGCGTCTAACTGGGCGGCGCAGTCAGAAGTTTAAAACTCACTTCAGCTTACGGCTGGTGAGACGCGCGATCAGCTTAAATTTCAGCGTATTGCGCGTCGTCCTTACTAATAGCCGTTGCACTAAACCCCTAAATCTTCTATTTTCAGGGTCTCAGTCTGCCCCTCTAGCCTCTCAGGTCCACCTTCTGCCAAGTTCTAGCTTTCGCTGTCCGCACTCTCGATCGGGATTATCTCCTATCGCGCCTCCACCACCTCCACCATCTCCACCACCTTCAAATCTCTCCTTTTCATTCCTTTCTTTCCTTTTTCTCCTCACTCAACTTCCGCCATCATCTACTCTTTTTTTAATTTTTTTTATTACGAGACGGTGCCACTGCCACCAGGCGCGTGCCTTTCTCTTTCCTGTCTTCCAGCTTCGTACATGGCTTCTCCTCCGATCCTTTCAGTTTCCAAGCGTGCCAACAATATGTTTTTACCCCGAACCCCTTTGCACCGGTGGATGGCCGTCGGGATCTGTACCCTTGTTCTGATTTGGTACTGGCCGAACTTCACGGGTTCCAACGTTGCAGACGTGTCGCAACCGCGTTTCTCGACCAGCGCGAAGGACGAAGTGTCATGGGTGAAGCAGATTTTGAAAGAGCACAAAATTGGCCCAGAGATTGAGTTCGCGTCGCGCACAATTCGATATGTGCCAGATGCGAGAGAGCGCAAAGTAATTACAGAAACCAACCAAGAGCTCTTCCCGCAAGGCTTCACCAATGTCACAATTTCCAGTCAGACACATCTGTCATCTGGCAGGCTCCTCGAACTCCACGTCAAGCAATCGCCACGACCCGACCAAGTCGATGCTTCAAGCCTTATATTTGGTGTTTCAACCACCTTTGACCGATTCACGGGCGAGGGCACGTCGCCCTTGAAGGAATGGACCCGGTGGCTCACAGATGGAAACGGGCATTCGAACGGCGCAGGACTCATTGTCGCACTGCTGAACGCTTCACAGTCTGACCTCGACCATGCCACCGAACGATTGACCACCATTGGTATTAATGCGACTGTTGTTGCTTCCAATTCGGAGCTCGACATGGCCGGCAGATACGTGGATCTCGTTCATATGCTATATAACCACCCCACTCGCCCCTCGCGCAAATACTTCACCCTTATAGATGACGATACCTTCTTCCCATGCATGGCTGAGCTCCTTCACACCCTCTCCAAATACGAACCCACAAAGCCGTTTTACATCGGCACCTTCACCGAACGCACCGACTGGATGCTCAGCAACAAAGCGCCCATGGCATACGGCGGAGGCGGCATCTTCCTCACTGCTCCCGTTGCACGGCAGATCGTCGAACTCCCTTGCCTCGCAAAGAACGACGAAGGCGGATACGTTCTAAACGCAGACCAAGGCGACCGCCTGCTATACAATTGCTTACACGCGCATACCGACATCACACTTACATACGTCCCACTGCTCCACCAAGAAGACCAATTCGGCGACCCGAGCGGCTTCTACGAGTCTGGACACCAGCCCCTTTCCCTCCACCACTATAAATCCTGGCACCATTTTGAGCCTGCGACTATGCATATTGTGGCTGATGCGTGTGGTGAAGCATGTGCTTTACAACGCTTCCAGTTCACAGACGATTTTATCCTCACAAATGGATATAGCGTGGTCGAATACCCGCACGGAATCAACTTCGATCCGTTACAAGTTGAAGGAACGTTCGATTATGGAGAAGACGATCCTGAGTATAAAGACGTGGTGTTTAGTTATGCTTTTGGACAGCTGAGGAAAGATTTGAATTATACGGGGAAGAAGAGGGGGTGGGGGTTGTTGGCTGCGAGGAAGGAGGGAGATGGACGAGTTAAGCAGATATATTTGAAGCGGAGAGGCGATGGAAGATGGTGTGCTGAGGGTGAGGAGGCACCCGCGAGAGATAGTATTGTGGTGTTGACTTGGATACCTTGATTCTTGCACAGAACTTGAATCTCTATGGTGTTGGATTACAAAGAAAGAAAGAAGAAAGTTCGAGAATACGCCGACATGTTCGCCATCTCGAGAGCGGCTTCTAGACTACGTCTGGCGGGACATCGGCAGCATTTTACTGTACAGTGGCATTTGCATTGGGCGGGCAGATTGGAGTTTGGGTGGCTCATATGTGGGATTGGAGTTCTGTAAGACTTTTGCTCTGGTCTGGCTAGAATACAGTATGGTCTGTTTGTCTGCATGAGCTGTACTATACCGCCAAAGGCTCTGTTCGATGTACATTTTTCAAAGGTGGCTGGCGGGGAGTGTGAAAAGCAAGCATGGCCGATTACTGCATACCTCAGACCCTGAAGCGGGCTTGATACGAAATACTTACATAATGTTTATAGAATGTTACCGGTTGTATTTTGGGTGTGTGATTATCTTGATTTTTTTTCTCGGGTCCACAGTTCCATATTTCTGCATTTTCTGCGACTTTTGAATGGGGACTGGTGTTTTGGGTTCGGGCTCGAGTGGACGAAGCAAGTGGACGTTTGTTTCAAGGTCCTGCCAGTTCAAAGTTGTGGTGGGGTGAGGGAATCAAGGAAAGGTAGGGTGGTAAGGTTGTGATAGAGAAAGAGCAGAAGAGAAGTCACGAGTGGCGGATTGAGTGTGGCGAAGAGGCCCATGTGTTGTGTTATGTGGAAGACAGGCAGAAACACATCACGAGCAGTGGGATCAGGTCATTCAAAGAATTGAGAGCCTGTGAGCAAGGTGGAGAAAATGTTGGCAGATTTGAAACACGAATAGCAGGATGAATGTGGTAACGAAGCAGGGTAGAAACAAGATTGACAGAACTGGTGCACGATTGGCAAGATGTTTGTGGTGGAGAGCCTATTAAAAGAGGAGGGTGGCAAAATTGAAGCACGATGACTAGAATGAAGTTGGTGAAGAGGCAATTAGAAAAGGAGATTTGCAGAATTGAAGCACGATGAAGAGATGGGAGAGTGGTGAAGAGGTTGGTTGGCAGTGGTGCAACAGCAGAATCAAAGCACGATTGGCAAGCTTGTGGTGAGGGATGTCAACACAGCAGAGAGCTAGAGAAGCCAAAGTGGCAAAGCCCCTTTCTGCATAGTCTGCAGAAAGGAAAGTGGTGAGTTCAAAAGGGCAAGCATCAAAGCAATGGTACTGGTTCTGAAATCGTCAATTCCTTTGAGTTACAAGTCGTTCTCTTTCAGATTCCCTTCTTTACAATATGCAAGCCAGGACCATCAATTCAGTAGATCAGTTCGTACAAGACTAACTCAAAAAGGTGCCTAGGAATCTCAGCTGGACTCAAGTTCCTACCTTCAACAAACTCTGGAGCCCTGAAGCCCAATCTCGCCAACCACTGGTCAAAGACTGACTTTTCAATCCCTAATTTGTTGCTCTGCTTCAAGTACTCTCCCAATAGAGCTTCAACTTCCTTGTATATTTTCCACCGAACGACCATTGGTGGCTCTCGGATGCTGCTTGCATCCTGAACGCCTTCTATGAATCCGAGGAACTAGGCCGCGCTCTTGATCAACTCTTGCGCGCAGAGCTCAATCTCCTGCAACGCGGCGGTGTGCTTTCCAATAACATGCCCTAAGGTCTTTACTTCAAAAGGCCTCAAACTACCTCCAGGGTGCGGAGGCAATGCACAGTTGCTCTTGCAAACATTGCAGCTACAAGTGAAATACCACTTCTGTAAATGCTTATGTCTCCACGCCACTATGCCGTTACTTCCTATGTAGTCCGACGTGATCTCTTCACCTTTCTTGATGTCGTCCTTGGCGAGATATACGATGTATCCTTGCTTGGCTCCACAGCGGAGCGTGTTTGGGAGACAACTGTGATTGATGCGAGAAGCGACATCATAAATGTAGGGAGGCCAGAAATCCTTTTCTAGGCGAAACCGTCGTAGGAATTGAGCCCCCACGCCACCATCATGTGTGTTGTCGTCGCCGGATCTAGGAGATAGTCAAAGCCATAAAGTGCCATATATAGTTTTCGCTTGTCTTCAGGCAAAAACTTGAAAGCAACTTCAAGGTAGATCCAGTTTCGACGCCCAGCAAGAGCTGTGAGTAGAGGTGCTTCCCGAAGAATCTCAGTTCCCTTTTGTATGTTCGCGGTTGCAATGAGTCCAAGACCTTTTCCTGGAACTGGCTTGACTTCGAATAAAGGCGCTAGTCTGGCTTCTGCATGTGAATTCGTTAGCAGCTTGTTAATTTCAAGATATTGCGCTCATCTTCATCTTAAAGTCGTGCGAGTCGTCATTCTAAGAGTGTAAAACTTACCTGTAGCCGCATCAACAGCTAGCGACTTCATCTTCTTTCCTCCCACAAGAGCTAGTAGACCCATATCCTTCATTAAATCTTCTCTGTTTGCTTCCTTCTGGGCTTGATTTAACTTCTTCAGCTTTGCGAGCTATGTCTTGCGCTTGTTACGTGCAGCGTTCTTGCCAGGCTCGGCACCAATTCTTGAGGTTGAGCCACTACCCAAAGCTGAGCCAGAGGCTGCCAAGGGATTGTCTTCAATTTCCGTGACGGTCGTACTCTCAACAGGTTTGGGATCGCCTGTGGCGTTGTTTTTGGTGTCCATCTGTTCAACTTTGAATAAACCCACACGTAAGAAATAGAACCGTGCATACTGACCTTCAGGATTGGTCAAGGTGACTTGCAAAAAGATATTCCCTAGTCCAAAATTTCAAAGGAACAGGACAAAAGAGTTGAGACTTTGAAGAGGAGCTTCAATGCTTTCCCCCAGGTATCAGTTAAGGATTGAGGAACCTAGCAACTCAAAAAATGTCGCAAAAGGAGCTCGCTTAAAGATTTCGGCCGCAAATCAAACATTGGAGAAATCAAGTAGAGTTGCTTAAACACATTTGGAGGTCAAGAATAGCATTGCCTTATACAATGTCATTTGTAGGTCTTTGGCTCCATGCTACTCTCTGGTGTGTAAGATTGCAGGCTGCAATACAAGCTTTGTAGGATCGTTGCCAGAGCTCTGCGCATAGACTTAAAAATAGCATGACATTCGTTCCAGCCTCCGTTCTCAAGTTTGTTGAGCAAGAGTCCAACAGATCTTAAGGTTAGGGCAGGCTTAACAGGGTACTCTATGACTTATTAACACTAACCAGCTTAGGAGAGTAAGATGGGATTATAAAATCACGCATTCTACCTAGAAATGTCCATACTTCCCACAATAGTTGCATAGATTCCAGCACTTCGCCTATACATGATCATCTACACAGAAATCACATTTCAAAGGTTCCTTCCATGTACCGCGACGTCTTTGACTAGCTCGGTCTTTGAGCCAGGCAATTTTCGGACTTGCTTATCCAAGGGGACCACTTCTGTTTTCAGACTCGGGGTGATATGTGGCAGTCACAGAGAGACATTCAAGCATAGGGATCCATCGAAGCTCAATTTCAAGAACAGGACGGAGGCGTTCTGCTCAGGTCTCGTCGATATGCTTCTCTTCAGATTCGGACGTCGCTTCGGATTCAACATCTGGGCCGAAGTACGAATGCAGTTCTTCGTAGAAGAAGTTGTCTTTGTATGGGTAGAGAGTGAGGTGCTCGAGTGCGGGGCAGAACTTGATTAGGAACGGCACATACTTGCTCATATTGTTTACGAAGTCGAAGCCGTATTTACAATTTCTGTCTGCTACAATGCCATAGAATCGCAGAGACTTGATCCGAGCTGCATTCTTGGCCCCAACAGTATGAAGGAATCGTAGAAATTGATCGTAGCACACCCGTCCTGGTAAGCACTGAAGCAGCGCTCTATGCTCAATCTGTGTAATGGCACTGTCTTTTTCCAGAATTCCCACTGTGAGAGGAGCATGCGGCTCCTCAATTTTGCAAAAAGGTCGAGTCAATTTCGGCGCGAAATACGTCTCGAAGCTGAAAGTACGACCCGTCATTGTCTTGGATCTGTCATACACTCTAGAAGTTAATAATATGAGCATTTTTACTCTTGGCCATGTATTAGAATCGCCGTTGTAGGGAATCCGATTTTTGAAGACCCAACTTAAGAGTCAGCTCAGTTCGAGGGTAGTCCAGGAGTCACTTGACGGTCTGCCATGATTCTGCCAGTGATCAATTTGCAGAGAAGCTGTACTTGCAAGATTGAGGAAGTGAGGAAAGAACCGTAGATCAAGAGATAGTGGGTTCAAATAGGAAAGCTTTCCAATGAGAAGAGGTATATGCATGTTGCATAGTCGACTGGTACACACATCCACACACGTGGTCCTGCCAGCCGGTATCTCCGGAGAAGCCTCCTTACCCCTCTCACTTGAACGAGTGGATATCGAATGATTGTCCCGCAAAAGGGAACAACCTTACATGCGGATGTCATGCATGTACTGTATCAATGTATGAAAGCAGTCCCCTAACCCTGCCAAGACATACTCCGCATTGCTGTATATGGCTAGAAATTACAAAGCACAGTGCAAGTGACCTGCAACTCGGAGTTACGCCATAAGCCCCCGCCCCCCGGATCTGCACTCACCGCTGGTCTATATTATGATATGTATGCAAGACTGCGTCTCGATTTTCGTCTTTCGAAAAAGTATCGGCCGTGAGGTGTCGTCCCACGCTTGCGAAAACTGTACTCTTGCCTTTGTTTGCCTCTGGTGCATTGGTGTCATCCTGGATGGCCAGAATGCATTCGCATTGCACACTATTCTAATCAACAGCCTTATACAACACAGTGATCGTAGCCATCTCGTGGCGAGCACGATTATTGAACGGCTCGCTGTCTTGCCGTATGAGCCTCCTTGTCGCAGAATCTCAACGTCAATCGATGCTCGTGGTTTGGGCTCTCAGCCTGACGCATTGAGCTTCGCGGCCCGGCCATAGGAGTTCCCGGATCCTCGGAGTACCGCCAGCCTTCATAGGGCTGGTTTCGCATGAGATGGGATTCGAAGATCGTACGCAGATTTGCTGCTGGAATGATGGAAAGCTCATGGAAGGAAACCACTGAAACTTCTTCGGCACACTCGCTTGGCGCGAGAGTCTATTCTGGGGTGGAACAGGCCTGTGAAGAATCAGCAGCCAGCGCGATGCCGAACAGGGCAGCGCTGAGGAAGACAAGGGTTCAGTGCCGCACAGGCTGATCTCAACACTTTTTCTTTTCGTCCCAACTTTAACGGATTCTTTCCTTATGCAAATTGTCGATTTGATCCACATCTCGAATATACAGTCGGTGAAGGAACCAAAGAAACTGTTTTAATGTGCCAGAGCTGGGTCTGACCTGAGCTATTCGTCGCAATGTTGCCCACGCTTGGCGTTTTTGCACATAGTTAAGTTCGTCGGCTGTTCTCGAGGCAAGGTGCCGGGAACTGGTCGAAGCAGCGTCCCGTCGCCGCGTGTTTCTAGTTCCCTCAAGTCCCAAGCTCGAAACCTAGATTCATCACTAGGTGAGCAAGGAAGGCTGAGTGAATTATTCGATGACCAACGGAACCGTCGTGGCCTGGGTGGCTGAAGCTCGAGGTCTCATCACTCTCACCACGGTGACATCTTTGTCGCGCGATCTGCTTGCTCATTGGTGGTAACTAACTAGTGACGGCCGCGCGCTGACTCCACTGCAGTTGTGTCTAAATTGTGTCTAAATGTACTTCGTAATGTTGTACCTGCAATTCATGACGCCGACTGCAGCTTAGTTTAATCGCACGTTGGAACAGCTGCGCCAGTTGCACTTGGCTGCGAACGGTGAGCTCATGATTCCCATTCCTCTTGTAGCAATTCCATTTCTCTGTGTCACATCCCGGGCCGGCGATCGTTTGTTGCAAGAATGCGCCAAAGTAAAAGGTAAAAAGAGGATGCGCCTCGCGGACAGAGTTTCATCCCAACCGATGGTTCAGGCTTTGGGTCTCGAGGCAGATAGCACTGCGAAGAGGACGCTCGTCGCCCAAGGCGCGGAAGATCTAAGGGCACTTTCCGGGGACAGTGAACCCACGCAGAATCCCAGCTCGACGACCTGCACGACCGTTCGGACGAGCATATCATAGGACCGCCAATTCCGTGGGCTGCAAAAGAAAGACGCCGCGGAGTCTCTGGATTAAAGGAAGGCGTTCGTTAGACCCCCTTTTTGCGCTGGGAACCAAGCCTCTCTAAAAGAAAAGGGCTGCATACGGCAAGGTGTCGAAGCATCCCAGATTGCCCAGTGCCTGGGTTTGGACCCTGACTTTGGAAAATCCCGACCTCGTACCTTGGCCATACTTTTTGGAACTTTTTGGTCACACCGTGCGTGTGAGATCTGCGCTGGGTCAATTTATTTGATTCCTGTCGCGAAGTTGCTCTTATTTTCGATAACTTTGCGCCTTCCTCCTCACTACATCTACGCTTGCGCTCGCCTCGCCTTCCTCCTTCCTTTTTGACCTGCGCCGATTGAGGACAACGAACCTACCTCGATTTCGACTCCACCTCGACTCATTTGGGTCAATTCCTAATTCCACTCAGCTGCATCCCAGTGTTTCCAACACCGCTCAGTCCTACGCCTCTTGGGGCTACAGTACCGAAGAATGGAGGCTATCATCCTCCCCTCGGCGCACCATGTCGCCAGCGAGGCCTCTATCAGTAAAGAAGTAGTCAATGGATCAGCCAATCGACCTCGACTTGCTTCCTTCAGCTCGACCCGTGATTCCAGCTTTGAGAGCTGGGGACGGAGAGCTCATCATGGCTCGTGGGCGCATGCACTGGGCTGTTTAAGCATCATGTGCCTTTGCCCATGTCTCGTGATTTTCCTTTGGATCTCACTTTCTGCCTTTGATGGTTCGGTGGCCGCAGCCTATAATTCACTATGGCAACATGGCCTCATAAACTTCTTCACTCACTACGCTCCGAAGGCGGACTTCAAGGTCTCAATTGGTTACGGCATCTGGCTCCTTTTCCAGATTGCCTTGTATCAATTACTCCCGAGCAAATTGAGCAGCGGCCAACTCACCCCAGCTGGATATCTACTCAAGTACCGTACCAATGGATTGTTGGCCTGGGGTGTCACTCATTCGCTCTTTGTTGGTCTCGCTGTATTTGGTTACATGGATGCTGCAATCATGGCACGCCATTGGGAGGGTCTTCTCGTTGCAGTGAACGTTGCAGGGTTCCTCCTCACCGGAATTGCGTACGCCAAGGCTCAGTTGAGTCCTACTCATGAGAGTGACCGCAAGTTCAGTGGTTAGTTGTTCATTTCCATCGAAGCGGATCCCACGTTAACCAGAAACAGGATCCGTTCTTTATGACATGTACATGGGTATTGAGCTGAATCCGAGATTCGGCGATTACTTTGACTTCAAGCTCTTCACCAATGGTCGCCCAGGCATCATTGCATGGACTTTGATGTGAGTAAAGACGACCCATTCTTTTAAGACGTCCAGGTCACGTGGGAGAGTCTTCTCCAGTATGAGAAAGCTGCAAACCTCCCGCAACTTTGCAATTAGATTAATCTTTGAAGTGCTGACAATTGAGTAGTGACTTGTCTTTCATTGCCTGGCAATATCAACTCCATGGCTACATCACAAATTCGATTCTCATCTCGACAGTCCTCCACACGATCTATGTGGTTGACTTCTTCATCAATGAGGATTGGTATCTCCGTACCATCGATATTTGCCATGATCACTTCGGATTCTATCTTGCCTGGGGATCCTTGGTCTGGCTTCCTTCTGTCTATACGCTGCAGACCCAGTACTTGGCCCGGAATCCTGTCAACCTCTCGAATTTTGTCGCACTGGCAATTCTCGGCACTGGAGTCAGTGGCTACATCTTGTTCCGTTCTGTCAACCACCAAAAGGATCTCGCTCGTCGTACCAAAGGAAATTGCATACTTTGGGGAGAGCCAGCCAAGATTGTCAACGTCAAGTATAGAACCAAGGATGGATTGGAGCACAATAGCATGCTTCTATGCTCTGGATGGTGGGGATTCGCCAGACACGTCAACTATCTCGGAGATCTCATCCTGTCGTACTCGATGTGCGCGACTTGTGGAATCACGAATTTGCTGCCTTGGACATACGCAATCTTCATGACAATCCTGTTGATCCACCGCTGCTGGAGAGACGAGGAGCGGTGCTCGAAGAAGTACGGCAAGGGATGGGAAGAGTATTGCAAAAAGGTCAGATGGGTCATCATACCCGGGATCTACTGAGTGATGGATTTCGGTGCGCTCCTTTTTTGGCATTATGGCTGTATACATCTAAGTGTAGGAATATTAGTTCCCAGCTTCGAGGGTGGAATGAAGCTACATAGGATGGTTTTACAGTCCTTTTAGAGCCGAATACTCGAGACCGCTCACGAGGCGGATGATGCAAGCAAAAAGATAAAAGTGTTGTTTTTCATTGTTCGGCACTGTTAGATTGAGTAGGGCTTGGAGATTTCCGCCCAGACCAGGGATACAATGCACTTGCGTGGGGCAAAAGAGTAGAGAACGAGATAGAGCTTGATACCATACACGATAGCCTGGGATAAGTTGGCTGTCGTAAGAATGAAAACTTCAATGAATCTGCATCCTGATTTTTGAAGTTCTCACTGCTCAACCATCCCACTCCATCTCTTCGATCCTGTCCGCCAATTCAAGCTCTCACAATAGCCTTGAAATCCAACTTTACGCGGCCTGTGTGCTCTTAACTATTTTCCTTCTGCCGCGTTTCCGGCTGATTAGGCGGAAGAGAGATTTTAGCTCAGTGAGATGCTGATGCCGCTCGGTGTGGGATTTCTACCCATAGCTTACGGTAATGGTGATGTAGCAGAATCGTAGAAGCAGCAAAATCGAGGCAAGTGGGGGTGATATGGGGTGAGTTATGCGAACACGACGAAGGAGAAGTTTTCGACGAAAAACAGCTGTACCCGGAGCACAAAATTCGCCTCCTTGCTGACTACCTATTGCACTCCGAGCATCGCCCTTGGCCTTCCCTCGCCGGTGAGGCGAATTACCTTTTTGCGCCGCTCCTGCGTCCTTGGTCCGAAAAAGTCGGTGTGACACATGCCGTACTTTGGCTCTTGTTTTCAACTCAGACCCTTGAGTTGTAGCGGCTTAATCAAGCTAGGACCTGCAACAGCCCGGGATAAAGATCAAGTGAAGGATCACATGTTGATATCCGGAAATTTTAGCATTATCCATTCGCACAATCCAGTCCGAAATCTCTCGCCTGATCCCTTATCCGGAGTAGCATATCGAGCCCATCTTCAACCTCGCCATGCTCTTTAACGTGAAAATCTCCTTTCCACACTAAATTCAAATATGAGCACACGACATCGACGCTGCCACAATTCGACCGCTCGGCGATGATGTCAGTTATTTGTTGGATTACGGAGACGAGTGTGGGGTTTGCGTGGGCTGCAGAGCCGATGATGAGGAGTGGCCAGCAGAACCATTTCGGGAAGCCAGTGGTAGATATTTGGGACGGGAGAGCTTGGATGAGCGGTGTGGCCTCCTCTAGGAAGGCTTGGAATTCGCTATTGGCGATATTGAAGTTATGCTGATTGGCCTGGGAAAGGACTTTATTGAGTAGGAGCTTGGTGGCTATCACGTATAAAGTGGCGCCTCTCCAGATACTGTCCTGAGAATCTGAAGTCAAGTGATCAACCTTGAGGAGGTCAAGGTTGTTGCGTGTTTGCCAGTACTCGAAACTTTGTTGAAGCATTAAGGCTTGAGCGTATGTGCTACAATCTAGAGGTAACGAGAAACTAAGTCTCGATACCCTGATGACGAAGAAGTAGAGTTCAGGCGACACGCCCAGTAGAGGTGAGTTAACCATGAATTCTAACGTGCTAGATTTCGTTCCAGAACTTGGCTCAGTGAAGAGCTTAAGATGCCTCGAGATCGCAGAGTAGCAGATCTCAGATTCCTCGGGCATGAATATCGACAACGTAGAGGCATTATAAAGAATTGACTCGGCAACTAGCCTCTCGAAAGCTGGGACTGGTTTCCTCTGCCCGCCAGCAAACATATCTTGTCGTTTGGTAAGCAGCTGACTGGCAGCCTCAAGTTGCCTCATTGGTAGTTTGGGCGAATCGAAGCTCCACATTTCGAAAATGTAGGAGAGCACCAACAGCATTATGAGCCAATCTTCTGTGCCTTTGACCTTAGAGACTTGGACCTGCTCCCGAGTGTCGGAGACGGATTTCGAATAGTACTCTATAGCCGCAACTCGGTACGATGGGAAGCGACCCGCGAGATGAATAGCAGAGCACGCGAGGAGGGTATTCATGAGACATGGGTTTTGAAGTGCGCCGGAGACGAACCAGGTGTTGCCATGGTAGACAGTGTTTTTCGGTTGAGACCGAACGAGGAGAGGTTGCAAATTGTGCTGGAAGTGGTCGAAGAGTTTGCGCGTTTCGTGGGAGTTGAAGGCATCTGGTCTAGGAGACTGGAGGATTTTAAAAAGTTGGAGTGGTGAAGACGCCGCTTGTGATGGGCTGATAGCTATCAACTCGCTATAGAGAGAGGATTCTTGAGTTGAGTGTCTTCTCTCGGAAGTTTTAGAAGCCTCATAGATATCGGCTGCGGGAGTCGATATCTCGGACAGCTCGGGAATCTGACTCGGCTTTGAAGTCGGGTTCCCGGGCCAGGAACATGTGAAGCCATTTCGAGAGCAACCGGAACATATAGGCCTTATCTCATTGCACTTCTTGCGACGCATTCGACCTATAGTTTGTGTGAGTAAAGTAAGACTTAAAAAAGTTGTCTTCGGCTGCCGCTTCAATAAAAGAACGAGTGGATGGCAAACACACATTTCAAACATCCCGTTTTAGTCCTCAGTCTCGGGGGCGGCCTTCGTCGTTTTGGATTTGCCAACTTAGATGGACTGGATCCCTCATCGAGAGCTGGTGGTGTTGCAGAGGTCTCGAGTGTTTCGGTGGTTGATGAGTGACTTCTGGGCGACCGGCTGGCCTGTGAATGGAGAGTTGAGGCTGGTGAGACGACCTCCATGTGGTGTGCTTGTCTCAAAGCATCCTATGACAGAGAAATTATAGGTAGAGTACCGCAGGGAATAAAGTGATTCAGGTGTTTGAAATAAACATGAATTTAAGTGCTCAAGAGAGAAGTCTGGAGGTCAAGTGCTTCGAGCTGAGGGGCGATAAGACTAACCATTTGCGGGGTCAGCTTGGGCCAAGCCCGCTAGGACCTCCCTTGTTGGTCCAAAACCATTAGAGAGCATAAAAGGCACAATCTCTAGACATCTCATCTCGTTAAATATCTCAAGTTCAAAGCCCTCGAAGTTACAACTGGGTAGGTTGTAGTCTTAGGTGATCGTACACTTATATTCTCAATATTTATGTCAGGGTTCTTGATGAGAAGTCAGGATCGATTCGGAGGGTGTCTTTCGACATACCTAGGTATCTCTGAGAAATCTAACCAAATAGTGCGCCAACAGCAACCTCTGGCCTCAAGCTATCTAATCGCTCTCTTGAAATATCGTACTCCTGAGGAAACCAATCACTAACATTTTTACCCAGCATCTTCCCAGCAAGAGCTTTTCCTGAGAGCCAGCAATTCACCATACCGTACCCATTGAAGCCGGCTGCAATCCACTCGGCTTTCTCTTCTCTACCAGTTGCATTCTTGGGCAACTTTCCAACAAGAGGCAGCAGATCCGCGGTGAAGCCCATGATTCCTGTCCATTCAGATTTTACTCTTGCTCCTTCTGGATTCTCAGCTCCCCAATTCTCGGCACCAAAGTAAACGGGCAAAGCTCCTTGAAGATGAATCTGGATAAATGGATCCTGCTCATCATCTGCAGTGTTACCAATCTCTTTTAGTCCTCCTTGAGAACCTCGAACAACACCACCGCCGTAGAAAATCTCTCCTGTCTTCCCATTTTGTGTGATATAATCTAGACCAAGGTGATTCCAGACTACACTCCACGAGCGTTCATGTCCCATGAGGGGAAAGGACTGTCCTGGACGTTGCACAGTCATGTGCCCACGGAGAGGGTACAGCTTACCGCGCAGAAGCGGAAGGAGATGACCTGTGTGGCCGTTCGTGCAGTAGACCACTTGCTTCGTCTTGATAGTCCCTCTTGGGGTTTCGATTTCATAGCTGTATTCGCTATCTGAGATAGCTTTCACAGCCTTAGCCGGAGTCTGAGTCTCGATGCTAAAGCGATCACGGAACTTCTTCAGGAGATGGTCGAACACAGAAGTTACCAGCCGATACGGCCATGCTGCTCCACAAGGTCCAGTGATAACACCTGCGACACCCGCCATTCCATAGTCCTAGATATCTTTCAGTCATGAATGTCTATGAGGGAAGCTGACAGTAACTTACTTTGGTCGTCTCCGCCTTCCCGAAAATCTTCGTATGCCCCTTATACTCAGGCCAGTCATCCTCCAACCTCTTCTGCATGGCCCTCGTAGCCTCCAACGTCTCCTCATCCAGCAATCCACAAACACTTTCCACCCTCCTAATCTCACTCACCTCCACCGCATCCATCCCAATGGCTTTCAAATCCTCATAAATAGCATCATAATGCTTCAAGCGGAAATCACAGATCTTTTTCGCAGCTTCCTTGCCAATCCTGTCGACAAGGTCATTGTAGTCGTCGACTGGATGAGAGGCGATATGGCCGCCGTTTCGGCCTGTGGCGCCGGACGTGATTTCTCTGGCTTCCAGGACGGTGATTTTGAGATCAGGGTTTTGGGTCAAGAGGGCGTGAGAGACTGAACAGCCTGTAATGCCGGAGCCGATTATGACGATGTCTGCATTCGCTGGCAATTGAGATGATCGGACGGTAGAGAGAGCATGAGCCGGTTGCTGCCAGTATGCCTTTGTTGGCTTTGCACGAGGCAGCCCTGGATCTGCTTTAAGACGCTCTGTAGTCTCCGCGAGGATTTCTGGCTTTTATATCAGTGGAGAGCATGACCCTGAGATCTGGTATATACCTGGTGAGGCCATGTTGAATAAAATGTTATTGCACGAGTGGAAGTTATCTCTACACTTTCAATTAGTACTGAGATTTAACTTCATATATAGACGTGTGTAGAGATCCATCAGGCTGTCGACTCGGTGAGGCTGACTTGTGGTGTTACGAGGGGCAGAGCGCGCAAAATGGGTTGATTGGGCGGTCATTCGCACCCCGCGGATTCCGACAAGAGAGGTTAAGTCGACTCTCCGACGCCATCGGCTGGAACTGCTGGATTAGGTAAATGTGCACAGGTGCTGCTTTTGGATCTCAGGAGCAAGAGCAACATAAAAAGATACAAGGGTCACATTCAGATGGCCATAGAAATGAAGATCAACGTTTACTTAGTATTTGTCCTGCTGGGTAGAGACTATCTACCAGGCCGTGATATCATCAACTTCTGCTTCTCCAAATGTACTGTTCTTCGTGATTGCGCCTACGCCATCCTCAGCGACCACTTCATCCCGTCCAGGAGCTTCCATAATATCAGGAAGCACATCTCTTAAAAATTCCAGAATGTGATGGTTGACCTGCTCAAATTGGAGCAGGAACGCATCGTGGCCTTCAGGGGAATCTATCTTCTTCAGGCGAGCACCGGGAATCGAAGCTGCTAATTCTTTCTGCTCATCGAAGGTAAATAGGCCATCACTTTCAATGCCGAGGACCAGAGTAGGTTGCTGTATTTGACTCAGAGCGTCCGCAATGGGTGTCAGTGAATCATGTGGCACGCGGTATCTGGAAACATCATGGGTGTCCAACTTGCGTGTAATGGCAATATAACAGTTTCCATCGAAGCGCTTAACAAATTTCTCGCCCTGATAACGAAGGTATGACTGTGCAGAAAAGTAGGTAGATGCTGTCCTTTTCCGCTCAGTCAGACGGCTGGAGCCTCTAGGAGAGGGTAATTGTGTTGCTCCATGAAACTGTGGGTCGGTGAAGTCGGATGGTTTGGTGTTGCCGTTTGGCTTGTGATAAATTTGGGCTGAGCTTCCAGATCTTGAAAGAGGAGATCGTGTCAGTCGATGACCATCGTTGTGGATTGCTAGATGTATCTCGGACGGGTGCTGAGGCTCGCTAATTGTTTGCTTCTTTGATGCATCAGGAATATTCCTTCCGAACCGTGCTTCAAATGAGTTTCGGCTGCGATAGGTCAACAGGGCAGACATGCGAGCGGCCCCAAGGCCTGCCGATGGAGGATCCGAGAAGGGATAATAACCATCATCATACTTTGGGTCCGCATAAATGCTCTGCCTTTGTGCCTCTCCCCAACTGATGCCCCATGCACTGTGCCGGCTCGAAGTAGCGATTGGAACTATAGAGCGGACATAGTCCTTTCCAAAGTATGCCCATTCTAATACCAACATCCCTCCCATAGAACCTCCGATAACTGCAGCAACTTGCCGTACTCCTAAGTCATCCAATAATAACTTGTGGAAACTGGAAACATGTTAGTTAGGCTGGATTGACTTTGTCCAAAAAGCATACTTGACATCGTCTCGTATAGTCGTTAGTGGAAACTCAGGGCCGTATCTCTCATTCTTCGGATTGCCATCTTTGCAAGTAACGGGACTGGCACTTCCGTAGGGACTACCCAGGCTGTTCATGCAAATAACGAAAAATCTCGAGATATCAAAGGCTCTGCCAGGCCCACCAAGCAGAGGTCCCCACCAGTCACTGACATCTGCGCTACCCGTCAAAGCATGACATATAACCATAGCATTGTCCCGATTCGGCGAGAGTTTTCCTCTTACACTGTAGGCAAGAGGTACATTGTGCAATGTCACACCGGACTCGAGGGTGAAAGAAGGTATTATCGCGATAGTTTGGTCGGGTATCAAGGATGCGAAGGGGTTTTCGGGCTGTTGATGCGTTCTTTCTTGGACGTATTCAGTCACCACTCTTTTTTATCTGGAGGGCAAGACCTCGAGAAGAAATACTGACCGTATCGCGAAGAAGCCAAGGTTTCGGTGCCGTTTGCGGCCACCCCGTCCTCCATTGCGATTGATTTTGAAGATGAGGTCTCGGGAAGACAACTAAGTTTGTTTGAAGTCCATAAATACAGTCAGATGTCAAGGTCCACTTGAAGAAGTAAATCAGATTTGCGTCATGACGGCCCAATGAGATTGTCGATTTAAAAGTTTTAGCCGCAAAGCGGCAGAAGGCTGAGCTAAACTTAATTTGGACTAGCTCCAGTCGCGTGGTGAATTCATTCTTGACAATGGTAAGCTCTGCCGCATTTGAAGATTCAATGCCAGTGGGGGTGCTGCCAAAACTCCCCATGACACCATTGCAAATTTGCACATCTTTCTCCATCTGACATCTTCCGACGCTTATGATACCAAACATTTCCGCACATCGCACCCTTCTACTTCAACCCTGAACATCTGCGTGCCAGCTTCATCACGAAGACTTGGAGCTAGCCTTCCTTACACATGTGCAGAGGTTGATAAAGGAGTATCGAGATCGTGGTGGAGATGGCTCCCGGAGGGAAGCGGAAGAGGAATGAGAGGGCCTCAGTGGATGCAGGTGCTGCACAAAGTCGACCTTCACCCCATCGACCTCAGGATACCAGTCTGGGCCAGCATGACAGAGGATCGGATATGAGAGATGGCGGAGGCCGAAGATCGAGTCGGGGAGGACAGGGAGGACAGGGAGGAGGCAGAGGCCGCAGAGGTGAATCCCGCGATAATCCAAACAAACTCAACATCAGCGGCCCAGCACGGGCTACCTCAACACCTGGACCAATGTCTCCCCCACCTCCACGACCTTCAAGCGCTACTCAAACACCTGTACAGACACCCACACCAACAATTGAACTTCCAAGCCCGCTGCCAAAATCCAACCCAGCTCCTTTCGACTATGTGTTCCTCACTGATGAACGAATCTCTTCCTGGGACACAAGTGGCCGACAGGAGGTTATTGGACTTGGCACACAGGCTCGTCAGGATGAAGATGCTATGGATCTCTCTTCTTTCTTTCAAGAATTGACTCGTGCAACCTTGGACGGCCGACTGGATCCAGCGGATGCTGGCAGTTGTGTAAAAGAAGTTCTTGGACCTGACGCCGTGTCTGCTGATGGACCTTCCCCGAATTTCGATGCTCCCACCTTTTTCCTCGATGTCCTCTCGATGATCTATGAAGGAGAAGATGGGCCCATCAACACGGCGCTTCGAACGTTTGCTGCTGCGACCGGAGTATCACTCAGTGTCATGCGCCAGAAGCTTGACAGCCAGTTTCTCAAAGACCTTGGACTTACTCGAGATACCTTCATTCGTATTGGAGTCCGCCAAGCAACCGACCATCTATACCGACAAGCCAACTACAACTTGCTTCGCGAAGAGACAGAGGGTTATTCAAAGCTCGTGACAGAACTTTTCACCACAAGCGGGGGTGAGCCACCATCCAGTGAGGTTGTCGAAGATACCTTCGAGAGAGTCAAGGGTCTAATCGGCACCTTCAACCTGGATGTGGGCAGAGTCCTTGACATTACACTTGATGTATTCGCCGCAGTTCTCGTCAAGCAATTCCGCTTCTTCATCAAGCTGTTGCGGGTCAGCTCTTGGTGGCCCAGACATACCGAGACTTCTCTGGTGGCAAGTGGAGGACTTCCTAACTGGGCATTACCTACCTCGCCTGGATGGATGCCGACTGAAGAGGATGAACTCCTATCGAAACAGCACAGAATCACCAGAGATCAGCTTTTCTGGGACCGAGCTAGAGAGATTGGACTTGATGCTTTTTTCGAGCTTGGTGGCAGGCAGATGATTAACGAGGAGACAAAGAAGCGACTACTTGAGGGCAAAGGATCTAGCGATAGCGAGCTCGACGCCGACCGGCAATGGATTGAGGCGACCGGAACATTACCTCCATCCGGAAACCGCGTTGCAGCCCAACTACTTGGCTTCAAGCTGCGTTTCTATGCCTCACCCGCACGCGATAAAGACGATACTCTTCCGCCAAATCTGATATACCTGACAGCCCTCCTCATCAAGGTTGGCTTCATTTCACTGCGAGATCTTTATCCGCACCTTTGGCCCCTGGATGAAGACATGCCTGCCATGAGGGAAAAGAGAATGAAAGAGTTAGCTGAGATCGAGAAGAAGAATAGACCCGGAGGTGGAGGCTCTAATGCTCTCACTATGGCTGGAGCACTTTCCGATGATACTGTACCAAGCAGTAGCCGAGCTCGAGAGACTGCAGCGACTAAGCCTGATCCGACCGCGAAGAAAGTGCTAGAAGACGAAGACAAAGACAAGTTTCCTGAGCCTGCTGATCAAAAGGTCCAGCTGCTCACTAATCTCTTAACTATCGGTGCCATTCCAGAGTCGCTCTTTATGCTTGGTCGCTTCCCCTGGTTACCCGAGGCACATCCCGACCTCCTTGATCTCGTCAATCGCATCTTACATTACTCTCTCAAGGACGTATATGATATGACCCGACCTTCTCCCACAGAGGAGTCTACACTCTCATACAAGAATACCGCGGACCTTGACCAAAACGGTGTCCCGAAAGGCTCGGTCCGAGTTTCTCAGATGCCGGCTCGCAAACTCCTCCGCTGGCCATTTCCCGACAAATGCGATACTAATGAGGCACAATCATATCGCTTCTATTGGGACGAGTGGGCAGATAACGTTCCGCAATGCCAAAGTGTGGATGATGTCTTCACCCTTTGTGGGACTTTCCTGAATATATCCGGTGTCAGTATTGGCAAAGATACCTCCTTGCTATCCAAACTCGCTAGGATCGGAATTAAGAGTCTTTCTGACGACCAGTCAAAACACAATCTCGACAGATGGGAAGATCTGTTGAGGCGCCTGCTCGTCCCAGCTCTAAGTCTAAATAAGTCAAATACTAGCGTTGTCAACGAGGTATATGACATGCTCAAGCTGTATCCCACTTCGGTTCGATATTCTATCTATGCCGAATGGTACGAAGGACAGACATCACGACTACCCGCCATGAAAATTGCCTTTGATCGAGCGAAATCAGAGACTCAGAGTACCATGAAACGTATCAGCCTGACCAATCTGAAGGAAATGGCCAGAAAGCTTTCGAAAACCGCACAGTCATCTCCCGGAATTGTTTTCAAGGTGGCCTTGGGGCAAATTGAAGCTTACACCAACCTGACTGAAGTTGTCGTGGAGTGTGCTAGATACTTCACGGACCTAGGCTACGATGTACTCATTTGGTCGCTCCTAAGCGCACTCGGAGGTCAGCACAGGAACCGCAATAATTCGGAATTTGCCTTACTTCCCAGTCGATGGCTGCTGGCACTCTCCAAGTTTTCTGGAAAGGCCTTTGGCCGCTACAGTAACATGGACCTCTCTCCAGTTATTCATTATGTGAATGATCAGTTGTACCGTGGCAATGCTCTCGACCTAGTCATTCTGCAAGAACTTATTTCGCAGATGGCTGGTATTGTCCCAGATACTGATTTCACAGATGCCCAATTACGCGCAATGACCGGTGGACCTGAGCTCCGACGTTATACTCTCATCAACTTACAAGACAAGCGCTTTTCTTCGGTTAAGACGAGCGAGAGGCTCATGAAAGCCTTGACTAAGACGAATATCGCTGGCGAGCTCTTATTATCAATCGCCCAGTACCGCCAATCTGCAATATATAAGATCGATGACGCGGAAGCACACATCAAAATGCTGTCGACAATGATCGACAACACCCAAATGATCTTGTTCCAGTATCTCGATCTTCTCCGCAGCAATCTCTCTGTTGAGGAGTTTGATCGACTGGTCCCCGACATTCCTCAGCTCATGGCAGACTTTGGCTTGGAACCAGCACTCGCATTCTTGATTGGCCGGGCAAGTATCGCACACCATCTTGGAGAGGCATCGCCAAAGAGCAAGCGCCGTGTGAAGGCTTCAGATGCAGCTCCGGCTGTCACCAAGATTGACTCGGATGGTGATGTTGGCATGTCCGTCACAGATACCCAACCTCAGACGAACGGCGAAGCAAACACTCCTCATAGAGAGACGAATGGGGACGCCTCTAGCAAGGAAGATGTGCCAATGACTGATGCGAAGGAGGAAACCTCTGCATCGGATCCACCCAATCCTCCATCGTCTTCATTCGCCGAGATACATCGCACCATTATGGAACCTATCATCGATGGCGTGCGGGCTGTCCTCCCTGAAGACTTCTTTAAATCCATCAGCGCTGACTTCTATACAACATTCTGGATCTCTACTCTCAGCGACATATTCTTCCCTCAAGAAGTCTATCAACTTGAGAACAGCCGCATTAAGAATCTGCTTTCGGAGCTGACTAAGGATCGTTCAGATTTGACTCGGCAAGGCGTTGCCCGCAAAGACGAGGCACGGAAGAATTTGCTGGCTACCCAAAGCGTGTTGTTGTCAGAGTTCAATGAAGGTATCGAGACGTTCTTCCCGAAAAAATCTGGCATCCTCAGGTCCAAAGCTTCCTGGTTTACTCCATCAGCTAAAGCTGAGGATGTTAGCGATACCATTTTGGAGAAATGTGTCATCCCTCGCCTACTACTTTCTCCAAGCGATGCGGACTACTGCTTCCAAATGATCAAGTTCCTTCATGAAAATGGGACGCCATCTTTCCGGACGCTCTCTCTGTACGTCCGACTTTTCAAAGCTAATCGCCTCCGATCACTTATATTCACCTGCACAATTCGCGAAGCCGAAAACCTAGGCCGCTTCTTAAAACTCGTTCTCACGGACCTGGCACGATGGCATAAGGATAAGAGCACTTTCGAAGAGGAGGCATGGGGCAAAGCAAAAAACTTGATAGGATTCGCTAAAGCTGTGAATGAAGACGGCAAGCCAAGATCACTTCTTAGTCACGATGGTGCCGATGGATTTCAGGGTGTGCATTTGCGCTTCCACAGGGCCTTGTTCTCTGCTCTCAAGGACTGCTTGGATGGTAGCGAATGGATGCACATTCGAAATGCAATAACGATCCTGAAATCTGTTGTGGAGGTTTTTCCTGCCATTGATTTCATGGGTGCTGGCTTTGTCAAGCAGCTGGAAACTATCGCCAGTAGAGAGAAAGGTGTGAGGGAGGATCTTGCTCTCACGGGAAATGCTGTTTTAGTACAGCTGAAAAAGAGGACCTCAACATGGGTTATGGTGCAGGCTTTCGGGCACGTGGTATGTTTTCTAATCTCGAATTCCTACTCGAGTCACTGACAGATCTTGTTTAGGCTGATCGTGGCCAGGTCAATGGCAACGGCTCCCCAAAGATCGCCCCAAAGTCTAATCTGAAACCTACAGCTCCAGAGTTCAAGCCACAGTCACGAGCTAGGTCAGTTGCGCGCATTTTCGAACTGCTTTTCAAGTCTAATAATAATATAGTTCCATGGGCGTTTCCACCCCGATAGCACCGATTACAGCGGAAGTTGAAGATGGTGAAGTAGATGACGCAAAAGGATCTAATGCTTCCACAGCTACAGCTACAGCTACAAAGCTGGCGACATCGGACACTCCGTCAGCATCGAAGCCTACCACTCCTGCTTCCACTCCCATTGAATCCAAAAAGTCCGAAGTTCTCGAGAGAAGAGAGCAGCTCAAGAGAGAGAATGCCGCCAAGGCTTCTGCAACCCTTTCACCCTTACATTCGGCAGTGCCAGCACGACCAGATTTATCCAGGAATTCCATCCTTGACCGAGCAAGCCCTAACCTTCCGAATCGACCTGATGCTCCTTTCCCGAGTCGCCAACAACTGGATAGACATCCATCACGCCATGGGGATCGGAGAGATGGCAGAGACTCGCGGCTACCAGATGCGAGAGGATTAGACAGACCTGGCGACCGACCTCGTGACTTTTCAGCTAGTGATAGACGAGGGCCGGAACCAACTCCAAGAGATATTGGAAGACCTTCTGATCGGAGCTCCGGCACTGACCGTGAGCGAGTCCGGCTAGATCCTCCTCGTTGGACACCAGACTCTGCACGGGAAAACGCCGAGAGGTCTGCGAATGGCACTCGCGCAGCTGACAGCGGTCGTTTGAGTCGTGAGATGCCTCCACCCAGACCATCTGGGCCATCCTCTGACCGGCCCCTCCCAGCGAATCCTGAGAGGCAGCCACTGGTCAACCCTGAGAGGCAGGAATTAATCAATCCAGAGAGGGCTGCACTTATATCCAGCAACAAGGAGCCCAATCGTTCGGATTCACCTCGACGTGGCAGAGACGACGCGAGAGACAGGATTTCCTCGAGACCTCACTCGCCAAGAAGACATGGAACTGATAAGGATCATTCAGACACCAGACGTGATGATCGATCTACCCGCAATGGATCCGGAGACTCTCACAACACCCCACGAGGCCATACTCCGCCAGCAGGACCGCGTAGCGATAGGGCCTCGGAGCGCCCAACAGAAAACCGCTCGTCATTCCAGCCAACTCCCCCCGCGTCAAGGTCAATTGATCCAGACCATGGACGACTCAACGTGGCGCCACGACAACAAGCCGACCCAAATTTTGGACGTTTGAACCCAGCTCCTGCGCCCGATATTCCGTCAGGGCCACGAGATAGAAATACTCGAGGTGGCCGAATGAATAACGTTCCACCTCGTGGAAGAGCTCCGGCTGAGGTCCCTCGCCCTCCCACACCAGAGAAGCAACCGCCCACTGGCCCATCAGCGGCTCGTAATTCCAGGCGAACGGCATCTGGCCAATTCGACAATATCAATACAGCTGTCAGCTCAGCAGTGCCTACTACTCCGACATCGATGGTTTCCCCTGCGTCTGCTATTCATCCAGATCGATTGAGGCAACTTGATGCCGTTGCTCCTCCGATTCACCCTGACAGGCTTAGAGCTCTTGGAGGCGATCCCCCTATGACACCTCCAGCTGGTCAACTGAACAACAACCGTCCTAGATCTCCTGTTCCACCTGTGGCTACTGGAGTTCCACCTTCAGGTCCCAAAGGAGCGCAATCCAGTCCAGTTGGGCCCGGGACAAGTGGGCTTGCAGCACCAACTGGGCCAGCTTCAGCAGTCGAACGTGCGGCTAGAGGCGGACGACAGCTTGCCGGGATTAATACCATGTTACAACAAGCTGGTCAGCAGAATGGTCCTTCTCGTGGTCCTCGCGGACGAGGTGGAAGAATGTCTTCTGGATTCGGACCCGAGACTCCAGTTTCCAGCCTTCCAACGCCGTCTATTCCACCACCTCCCCCAGGTCCACCTCCTACGAAGGATCCTGCCGGCACTCCTGGAGACCATGCTATCAACCCGAGTCGCGCTGATCTTATCACTGGCAATGTCAATGCTACTTCAAGCTCTAGTGATGACCGAGAGAGGGATAGGGGCCGACGAGACCGTTCTGGACGCCACAGTCACAGAAGCTCAAGAAGCCCGGCTCGTGAGAGAGATCCAAAGCGTGGCCCGGGAGATGATGAGCGCCGGAGCGAGTACCGTGATAGGAGGGAGCCTGAGCGAGAAAGACATCAGGGTAGAACTCCACCTCGAGGAGACCTGATGGCTTCTAGAGAAATTGGCGGAAGTGGCAGAGATAGTGGGAGAGATGTCAGTGCCAGCGGAAGAGATGTTCCTCGCGACCGTGAGCGTGAGCGAGAGAGAGAAGGTGGACGGCGTGAGGGTCGTGAGAGAGAAAGTGGAGGTCGTGATGCACATGAGTCTTCATGGCCCGCTGAGCGAGGTGGTGAACGAGGCTCTGAGCGCGGAGGTCACCGAAGCAGAGAGATTAGAGGCGAGGCGAGGGGAGAAGAGAGACGAGATTCTCGTGGGAGCAGGGATGATGGAGGACCAAGAAAGAGACGCAGTGATGGCATCGAGGGAGGCATGGATCGGGGCCATGAGAACAAGAGGCAGCGCAGATAGATGATGGGGATGCATCTAGATGGCGTGGAGCGACGCATGCTGCTTTGTACGATGGGTCGAGATGATGAGATACCTGATTTCAGTATTTTTTGGAATGCATTTCCAGGGCGTTTTTTTGACGATGATACACTGCGGCATTTCCGTGGAGGAGAAAGATGCGGCAGCATGTACTGAGAGATGCGAAAATTCATCTCCTCCATACAGTTCCTTTGGGTGGCCTTGTTGTATCAAATACATACCACTATCGAAGAATTGCATTCTGTTTCCTAATTTATCTTGAGTGTGTTTTTGACCTTGAGTGAAAGTGTCTTGCGGTTCCCTTTCGCCAGCATGTTCTGCTTTACCGTCGGCAACTGCCTTACGGCCAGTGCCGCTGCGTCATGATTCACCATAGATGTCAGTTTCTCATCCCCTAGAGTGATCTCAACTCTCTTCAAGTGCATAACCGCCTCTGAAGACCTCGAAATTGAATTGCGTACTTGTTACTCCCACCACCCTCATCGGACTTACCATGAAATGGAGCCAGCGGACTCTCTTCCTCTTCTCAGTCCCGTAATTCCAAGCGCTAAGGCACATTTGCATCAGAACGATGCCGAAGCAGAAGTACCCTTAGAGTTTTGGCTGTCAAGCACATAGGACAAAGTTAGGTTCTATAGCGCCGAATCACCAAGTGATCGACAGATATACTTTACTATACGGTGCATGTACCAAGGTACGGAGGATCTTGGACTTGAATGTTCGGGGAAGCAGCAGAGAGATAGTGTTTACATGGGGGTAGAGGATCGTGATTGTAGATCTGAGGGAAGGCTTGGCTTGGTATTTTGACCTGTTTCTATCTAATCTACTTTTGTTACCTTCAAGCTGAAGATTTGGTATGGTGTTCTTGAAGACGAGGCTCTCGCGGCATACGTCTCCGAGGTTCCGACAATTTCATGCAAGGAAATATTACTAGCATCTTGGGAATATTCCCCCCATCCAACTCCAACCCGAAAGGGCTAAGAGCGTTCCTACTTCTCCCAAAACTTCGGCTTCAACCGAAGTCCGAACCGTCGCACTTACGAATCAACAGGACCGTATATGACGATCGACACCAAATAAGTCCGGAAAAATGGAGGGAACTGCGCACGGAATCTTGACTAGCGCGGGTGAGATCTTTGGGAGGGACGGTGCAGATCTTAGTGAGGTGTGACGGCGGCTCGGCGGGGAAGCTAGGAAACAGAACAGACAGCATCGAAGATCGGTGGGCGGGAGGGATTTCGGCTAATTTGGCGGTAAGTGGTTGGAAGCATCAGGTGGAAGCACCTTCATGGCTTGCATGAAGAAAGTGAAGCCGTTTTTGATGGGACGCTGTGAGGTGGGTGGAGGACTTGTCAAGTGTAGCGCATGCATTAGTGAGTGCACATATTAAAGATCTGCTTTGCTTGCAGGCTATATTCGTCGGTTGAAGAATCTTCTATAGGTGAAACCTTCCAGAGATCAGAGATGTCAAATTCAATGCACGCTAAGGTACAGAAATATGGGGGTCCAAATTAGATAGTATATACATATCTCATCTCTATTAATCGTATGTACAGTATAAACGCTCGCTTTTGGCTATATACAAACCCCCCCCTCATCCTGGTCATCATCACGAAGCAGAGCATCATCTCACTTAAACGTAAATGTAGCAATAAGGTCCAGCAAGTGTTGACATGCCATCCTTGATTTGAATGGGATCCGCATTAACGCCCAAGTAGAGGTAATCCTCCAAAGTTCCGTTGCGGCTGGGAGGATCGTTGTCAAGCGTGATGGTACCGGCGATAGCGTTCTGACGGTTGGCCAAGTCCTGGTTCTGCCAGATCCACCATGTGCGGTCGATTTGCGCGTGGTGGAGGAAGAATGCAGGGTCTCCGGGAGAAGTGAAGATATCTCCACCGGGATCACCGCCGATCGTGAAGTGACCACCAGTATGCACGCCGTAGAAACCCGTGGCAAAGTCACCTTGCATGGTCGTTTGGAAGGACGCGATATCGGTGTTTTGCGTGATGAGGTCGGTGGAGTTTTGGTCGGTGGTCCATTGCGAGGAGACCCAGACGGAGACATCGCGCTTGAGGCAGCGGGGGTTGTAGGCGGATCCATCACCAGTGGCGACGACTTCGGGTTCGGCGAGGGTTGGGGAGACGGGACCGAGGTTGACGGTCATGCTAGGAGATAGTTAGTGGGTGTTAGTGAGGATGGGAGCGGAAAGTGTTACTTCTTGAACGGACCGGTAACGACACATCCACCTCCCTGTCCGGGCGGGATGCAATTCAGGTCGGTGGGCAAGGCCTCGGTGCAGTTGTGGGCTTCATATTCACCGTTGCCACTCATGGAGTAGTCGGAGCCGTCAAAGATTGGAGAGTTGACCGGGTCTGAAGACATATTAATATTACGTTCAATATTGACACGATCCTTAGGAAGAGCTCACCAAAGGCAGACTTGCCCCAGTTCCAGTATGGCTGGTAGCCAGTGTAGCCGCACTCATTTCTCAACGCCTGCTCATAGGTGTATGTGAAATATCTGTGCCATGAGAGGAAGTTGGCCTGTTCAAAATAAGTATTTAGATGAAGTTATGACGATTGTGGCACTTACAGTTCCGTGGATGATCAGCGTCTGGTTGATGTGTGTCCACACGAAGTCATCTATGTTGGGGTGAGCAAGTGTCGCTTTGGAGAGATACGAGATGACTTACCATATCTTGTCTTCGCACCTGGAACAGCTGTCTGGTTGGTCAAGGCGGGCTTGGACATCAAGCAGAGGACAGCATCAGTGTATGCTTTCCTTTCGGAGTTGGCCAAGGTCGACCTGCATTGATCGTCAGCGTGCAGCTTTGAAAACAGGCTCTAGAGGACTTACCACTCTCTCCTGACTGCCACGTTTTGCAGAGTGCAAGAGCCTGTCTCGCCTTTCCAGGCAAGCTCGACTTCATTGATGGCAAGGTTCAACAGACCCTTTGCAGCGAGGAGATCAGTCTCGGTTGTGGAGGCGGGAGTGTATGCAGACGCAGACGCAGCGGAAGCCACGAGGAGGGGCGCCCACGCGGCGGGAGATTGGAAACGCATGTTGTAGAGGGTGCAGAGATCAGACTTGATGGACGCTGATGCCCAGAGGTGGAATCTCTTTGCTCGATCTATCAACTTGAAACGTAAAACGTTATTGACTTCTGGTCTACTCAAGATATAGTTGCATACAGGAGCCGTTGGCTATTTGAACCTCTCCATGCCCTGGTCCAAAGGTGGGAGATGGGCATCGTTTAGTTGCCTCGTGGCCAGATATTGATTCCATGCGTTAACCTCGCTACGAGACTAGGATGTAGACATGAGGGACAAGCAGCTGTAGCTCAAAACCCACTTCTCGACCACTAGTTCGGGACGGGAGAGGCAAACGCCACTGAAGGAAGCGGGCTTGCCATGGAAGGGGGAAGGAAGTAGATTGGAAGGAACCAGAGACGTTCAAGAGGACCGGGGAAGGGAAATGGGATCCATATCTGCAACGCCAACGCCACATGCAATACCGGGTAGGGCCAATATTGGTCTGACCAATAACGGTCCAATATGTGTAGCACGAAAACGTTCAAGCGCAGAGAAAGCCCTAAGCCGGGTACCGAAGCAGGAACGACATATTTCCATGCAATCAAGGGTCTTGAAAATGCTCCGCAGTAAATAGCCTAAGCAGCTTCTTCATTCAGGCAAGTGCAGTCCCTTGGACCGCTTTTATTGAGACAACCACTCAAGAGAAGCAAAAATGAACTGGAGGCTTGAACTTTGAAACTTTTTGGGTGTCAACGCCGGAGTCAAACGGTCCACCGTCAATTTGGCTGTGCGTCTCCCCAATGTAATCCCTAGCCGACCCTGTGGGGACTGCAGACAGCGGAGCTAGAAGCTCTGACTTGTTCCATACGGGCCCACAAGCCTATAATTTACGAGCTCCACACTTGCCGAGTTGAAGAGAGAGGTGGATTACGGGTACTGAGAAATCAAAGATACATTCAAGTGCAAAAATGCCAAAGAGCAATTCAAGTGAGGACTTCCTCAGCAGGTTGTTGAGGGTTTTGTAAGGAGACACGACTGAAGTGCAATGTGGAACTCAATTTGAAGACTCAAAGTCAAGAACCACGCTAAATGACTCGGTATGATCCGCCGATGACAGAGGAGGCGGCGGGATGGAAAAAAAGTGTCAAACTGTGGGTCGCTTAAGGTACCAACCTTACAAGAGCCATTTGGAGCCATTAGGGGCCAATTAGGGGTCTATGCCTCTTCTGGCTCCGAGGGTTTTCTCCAGTTTCCCACCCCCAACTCTTCACCGAACCGTTGAACGATCCACCGCACGAATTGAAGGACGACCATAATTCCCGCAAGGGAACCTCGTGCGAAGCTCTATCGCCATCGCAACCGCCAGCCGAATACGGCAGGACCATCTCGAGGCGCAGCATATCTCCGATGCGCCCTGGTGCGGCAAGGTGATGAAGGATTAGCTTTATGTCTCTGATTCTGCGAGCATCGCACGTGGAAACAGGCTGTCCAAACCTTGTCTTAGAACGCCATTCTACGAAGTAGATCCAATGTTCGCAAGATTATGCACTGATTGAGGATCATGCGAAACTCTTCCGACGTTCCGAACTCGGTGTACAGTACTTACAGCGGTTAAGTTTTGTCACGCTAGTAGGGGTTAAGCGATGCCCGAGTACCGATTAGGCAGAAGTTTGGTGGTGTATTTCCCCTGCAAATTTAGCGGGTGACAAAACTTAACCGCTGTACCGCGGTACAACTCAACAACGTTGCAATTCCATCCCCAGCATGTTTCTCGTCCCAAGAGGCATCGGATGCAAAACGCATCGAAATGCCCCACCAACGTTATTTGCTACGCAAGGGGAACGTGGAAGACGTATCTAATGCACAATTCTTTCTGGAATCGGCGCATCCTCAGATCTCCCGTCCGCTGTCACTGTCTCCGTCTCCGTCAATTCATGTACCTAGATGCGGGAGTAGTCTTCCCAGTCCCCACCACCCCCAAGTTCATCTGGCATCTGTCATCTGGCATTTTGTAAACTCAGATTACTGGATATGTACTGTATTTAGTGGATCTCTGCGCGTATCTACGATAGAGTAGGTATAGTGGATCTATTTATCCACCTCTCGCATCTCCCGGTTTTGTGAAGGAAGTTCCTTCGAGCTTCGATGGTCCACATCTCCATTCTTGTCCACAAGGGTCCTCAAGGGCACGGCAAGTTCCAGGAAACCTCGGAGGCTTCCAAAATACTTCTGCTTTCACTGTTCAAGTTGAGATTATTTTCTTCAGAAATTTCCATGTTTCCATCGAGCAAAAGCACTCTCTATGAGCAGGAACTATGCTGCCGAAGTATCAAGTCCATTGGTCAATGAACAAGAAGACCACGAAATGTATTGTACTGCAAGTCACGCACTTGCTGACGGGATCGATCAACGGACTTTGTGGGTGCGCGATTGTCCGTCATCCATGAGCCTGGGACTGGGCTGCCAAGCTAGACAGGGGAATGTCTTGGTATTCCACGAGTCCTTCAGGTCATCCCGCCCCTATCTTTATCATGCATTAGTCTTGTGCAAATATTGTCTCATTGACAGGCATTGGCTCGCGGCTTCCCCTCTCCGCTTCATGAGTTGGAACCCTTGATTTGCCTTTGACAACCCGAAGTCCACGCTTTCCCCCTTTTCAGTTTTCATGAACCTTCGAAGTTCGAACGCCACAAGCTTCGGTACATGTTATTCGGAGCAACCGTTTGCAATAAGGGTAAGCTTAATTCGGTGGCTTGCGTGAAGGTAACCCTTTAATGCCGGAGTGGCTTGGTCTTAACTCGAAGAAGATGAGTTTATCATTAGTGTTGGTACCCTATTGAGGAAGCTGCGAAACATTCCCAGCCTCAGGTGCTGGTACACTTGAGCAGGATACCTGTTGTTCGTCCAAACTTTTTGTTTCTGCTCCAAGCGAAGCCATATGTATATAGGATGCAAGCCCCACAAGAAAGGATCCCCTGCAAAGCTTCATACACTCGACACAGCGGGGTCTCATCCCCTTTCATCTGAACAACTTCTGGCAGATCGTTGCCGTCGCTGGGACTTGCTCTGTAAGGAGGATCAGCAAAAGGAAGACCGCTTCTGAGGTCTGCGGGGTCATTTGAATCCTTCTGGATAGCGAGATCAAGATGACTTCAAATACATTCAGGTTGGAAGGTGTAGCTGATGCAACGACCACGACGGATACATCGACAAATGCGCGTTCGATATTGGCCATCAATGGCTTCTTTTGCGCCTTCACGACTCTGGTCGTGGGTTTACGAATGTTCGTCAGATTCTCTATGCTGAAGACGGTCGGATTGGATGACTGGATCATCACCGCAGCTACGGTAAAGACCCTTTCTGCTTATGAGAGTATTTGTGATGCATAGAAAACCATCGTCGGAAAAATCCAAATCAACATGAAGCGAGGTTCAGCTCGCTTTGCCGCAGCCATAAACCTTAAAGGCTTCAACATGTAAACCGAGTAGTTCTCTCGGCATTGCTTGACGAGATGATGGCATTTCTGTTCGGCAACTACCCTCGAAATATCGACGAAACACGGTTTGAAAGGAAACATCACTGACAACGCTCTCAGGTCTGTGGCATCGGAGTCTTCATCGTGTTTATTGGCGAGACCAAGCATGGAATTGGGCAACATACCGCCTCGATATCTTCAGAGGAGTTGATCAAAATGTTACATTGGCAATTCTTCCACTCCATCATTGTCACAGTCGGAATCTCGCTCATCAAGATCTCGGTTGCTTTCTTTTTGTTGCGTCTTGCGCCTAAGAAGGGGTACAAGATCTTCTTGTACTGCATGATCGGTAAGTGATGGTTCTCGAGCGATTGTGGATGAGGATGAATATTGACAAGAAGCACAGCTTTCCTCATTGCTTTTACACTTACAAGCGCGGGAGTAAGTCAAATTCTCAACCAACCTGTCGACTCATGGCAGTGTCGGTTGGACCATCAAGCTGACAGCTTTACTAGACAATCATATTCTCCTGCGTGCCAATCCGTGCTTCTTGGGACCCTGCAAGTGAGCCAAATGCGAAGTGCTTTAGCAATGCTACCTTCACAGCTATTGTAAGTACCACAACCTTCGTAACCGAGATACAACAATGCTAACCCTACTTTCTCAGGGTCTCTTCAACAGTTGTACGTACTCACGCAAGACACATATCCCTATCTACCTTGAACCCAGTGCTAACCAAGGCTCCAGCAATAAACATCATAACCGACGTCCTCTTCGCCTCCCTCCCGATCCCCGTAGTCATAAATCTACAAGTCAACCTCCGCACCAAAATCTCCCTGATCGCCATTCTCTCCCTCGGATACTTGTACGTCTTTTCCCGCCAACCTTCCCTTCCAAGTTAAAAACCAACGCTAACCTCTCTCCAGCGCATGCGCCGCCTCCCTCACCAAAACCGTGATCCAAACAACCGTCCTCTCCAACCCCGACAGCACGCGCAACGACTCCTACTTTGTCTGGAACAGCATCGAGCTGTACGTCGGCATTCTCGCCGCATCCCTCCCCTCCCTGCGCCCACTCTTTAGAAGTGTATTGGATAGTACCAGAGATCGCCTGACGGGCAGGAGAACGGGGTATGATGGGACGGATGGGCGGAGGACCACGAGACATAAGTATTATATGCAGGAGGAGGGGATTGGTTTGGATAGTTTGCCGGGGGCGAGCAAGAAGGGGGATTATAATGTGAGGGTTACGACGAGAAGTCAGTTGGGAGCGCAGAGCGATATTGAGGATGAGATAGGGGAGGAGAGGAGCAAGGGCGATAATGAGAGCAGTGAGGATATTTTGCCGTTGCAGGGGAGTAGGACGGGGATTACGAAGACGGTTAATGTTGTGGTGAGCTAGGTGGTGGTGGCATGATAGGTTGGATATGTATGGTGGTTTATGCGTTATGAGGCATGATGTGAATTCTTGTATAAAGTTTGAGTTTTGTTGGGTGGTTGGGAGCATGGTGTATCATATGGGCTGGTGGTGTGTAGTTGTTTCATGATACCTCGTTGCGGAATCGAGAATAGAGCCAGGTCTTTTCAAAAACAGTCCACCGCGGAGTTCATGCATCCTATGTTATTATCAGTTGAGTAATGGTATAAGTCAGGACTTCCGGTTTTGAAGCTTGTTGGTCTGGTCAAGGTAATTTGCCTGTAGACCGAAGAGTGACAAGCGGTAATTTTCAGAGCAATCTTGTTACCGCATTCGGTTCACTTCTTCTCGCTTGCCCCCTTTCCGAAACGGTAAGCGAGAACCTGCCTACTTAGGCGGAAGAGATGAGACCGGTCTCTAACACAACACATGTAAAATCGCGGTAAGTACCGGTAAGGATCTTTCGTGGGGATTTCCGTATTGAAGTATTTCCGCGGAATATTTCTCGAGGTCGATCAGTTGTGTGGATTGAATAGTGATCAAGGAGTCACACAGTTGGGGCGAAGAAGTTCGGGAAGATAGTCTGGTATTTCGAAATTGTAGGTTGACTTGACATATATTGAGTCATATCGAGCTTCTTTTTTCCATTTGTGCTGAAGGCTGAGAGCTGACTCTACCTCAGTAGGCAACTTCGACTGAAGAACACACGTGACTTTGGAAGAGCCCACACAGACCTGAACAATTTGTAGGACTAGAGTTAAACAAGATCACTCAGTGAATAGGACCAAAACCAGTAACACCCGATTGCACTTGTCTACCTGCATCTTATAAAACTTTCCCACGAGTCATCTTTTTATGGGAGTTAGGTGTGCGCTAGAGCATTTCTGCGCTAGCTGGTTAGCTGGTTCACGCAGGTACGGAGGGACAACGTCGACGCAGGCTGGCTTTACTTTTTGATTTCTATGTCGACGGATTTCTGCGACGCATTGAAAATCTTTCCAGTCTTCTCCACGAACACCTAAGAGCGAAGCGTTTTACCTCGCCCGAAAGCCTCAGCCAAGTCCAGCATTCAGTCATTGTCAGAGCGATTCCGTTTGCAAAACTATTACATACTGGACATTTCAACTCCACACGCGCTGGAGTTAGATGAATGGTATCTTTCTGGTTTCCGCTATTGAATACGCAGTCGCGGTTCCTCTACCCGGAACTACAAGAGAGAGAGAGAGAGCCCAATATATTTGGCTATGAGCATATACTGGCACAATCGTTGCGTCGCCACTACATTCACGGGTACCTAGTCGAGAAGTAAGGTCAATGATAGGAGAAGACGTGTTTGCCTCGATCGACGATTCGATGAATGAAGGGACCATTGATGGAATCTGCATGTCCGAGTCTGAAGGCGGTCCAGCTCTATTCTCCCGCTCGAGAGTTTCGAAAGTGGAGGGACGGCGATGTATGACATTGGATCAGGACATTGGATTTGTTACCCTGTAGGAGATCCCTGGGGGTTCTTACAGCATGCACACTCGTCAGGTTAGAGCCTACGCCTCACAGCCCCAAACGTCTCTATTTTCATGCCCCCATACGACTTCGTACAGCCAATAAGGTAGGCTTCATTACCTCAATGGATATCTGTGGACCACACGTTCGTCCGGCTGCTGGCGGGGCTCTCACAGGGCTGTCACACAGGCTCTCCTCTCCAGGAGTAAAATACGCGCACCCCAAATCATCATTCTTAAGCTTAAGCGGAAGCAAGTTTCTTCTCCCTTTCCTCTTCCAAGCTATCTTATCTCGATTCTTTCTTGTCCTTATTTATTCTCCTGTATCCTTCCATCTTGCAGAGGACGCACCGCAGAGCTATAATCCAAGCGCCCGGTCGTTTGTGGGATGCCTTCTGATGCCCCAAATTTCCCAGCCTTATCCTTGAGTCTTGGATGTCTTCGATCGTAGCAAACAGTAATGACTTGCAGTTATACGTTGCCTCGGAGATTGAGAGCCGATCAAGGAAAAGATCATTCCGCACAAGAAATCCCAACCTGAGGAAAGAGATTATGGACACATTGGTGGAACGTGCACAGGGGATGTGTGAGTAAAACTCAAATGATATTACCGTATCCGCTTAGAGCTAACATATCCCAAGTTCGATGGGTGCATGTCAATTGGATAATCTTTGCCAACTCGACACAGACAAGGCATTGCATCAAGCACTGAGCTCTCTCCCACCGACAATCTCTGCAATATATGAGCGTATACTGGATAGAGTTAACGACAGTACTAGCGACATCCAAATGCTTGTTGAGCGAGTTCTTGCTTGGATCATTTGCTCGAAGACACCATTATCGACGAAACAGCTCTTAGAAGCAGTCTCAATAAGTGAAGATGACCACGAGCTAGATTAGGCAGCAATGCCAGACGAGGATGGAATCTTACAGTGGTGCAGTAGCTTAGTGAGACGAACACCAGATGGTGACAGAAATGAGCTTGCTCATTTCACCGTCGAGGAATTCCTCCTCGGCATCGACTGCAACAGTCTGGGTAACCCCTATGGGAGATATCGGATTTTACATGCGGAACGAGACATATCTCTTGCAAAGCTTTGCTTAACTTACTTGGAATTCGAAGACTTCAGAAAACACGAATGAGCCGGAAAAGACGATCCCGAAGACTTCAGTGAGGAATACAGCAATTTCCTCGGCTGGAGACGATATGTGATATGGATCCGCACAAGTGAGGATGACTTCGATGCACTTTCTAACACAGAAACGCTCCAGTTTGCTGCTGCTTTCTCAATTCCTGAGATTTGCAAATGCCTATCGAAGAGGAAGCCTGCATATCTGATTTGAACAAACTGAGTAGCTTTGGTTCCCAAATTTTCTGTGCTATGGTTACCAGAGACTTCTTTTATGACCCTTTCGATCCCGACTTTTGTCACTTCGAAGAACTTTGTGAAACGGAGTTGAAACATCAGCAAGAGCTGAAGAAAAGGAGGGTCTAACCAGCGAAAACCAGCATACTGCGAGGTTGGTATACTGGGACCTATGCAGAAATTGCCAATATTAAACGTGGCCACATGGTCAATTTTGAAGATATCACTGCCGAGTTTGCGCCTAAGTTCATCAATCTCAAGCACCTGACTGAAGATCTAAGGGACATTCTCTTCCAATTCGGGGTAAGCTTTTCACAGGAACATACAAAACTACATTAGTTCATCTATTGGTATATGTAGTGTTGCTATCGTTACCTTAGTGAAATGTACTAGAAATCTCTGGCAGGGTAAGGGACTAGCAAGAGCATGCGGAGCCGGAATTCGACAACCATCACCGCAGCTCACCTCGGCACGACATGTCGAACGCTCGCGTCAACCTTGGACACTGCGACTGCCTCAGCACTCCAGCTCACCAAGCAAAAAACGACGAACATCAGAGGCACATTCGAGTTCGCAATGGGTTGAGAGGATTATTTCTGGTAAATATGCTACCTGAGCATGATAGAGCCACTCCAGATGGGTAGATGGCTACATGTAATGTGGTATCCGAAAGAGAGCAAAGGTTGGGCTGTCCTGAGTAGGCGGCGGGTTTACATATCTCTATATTTGCCAATGAAGTCATGCAGGGCCTTTAACGAGTCTGTGGGCATGGTCTGCATATAGCGGCAGCTTGGATCTCCCAACTGTCCGGCCTTCACGATCGTCCTCGTAAGCCACCAAAATTCTGCGGTGTGTCTCACGAACACCGTTTGCCGCAGTGGTTCGCTTCCTTTTCTCTCAGTCACGGCGTCCCATAGTGTTTTCCATCGATCCGTCGCAGGAAGCATCATCTCAGTGGTTGCTTGTGCCAGGAAGCTAGTCTTTGAGGTCACGGTAATAGATTGCAGTGCTCCATGGGGATCAGTTTCGAATTTCTTTTTTGAGGCAGGGAGTAACCCACCGCAGATAAGAACCAGTAAATGGGCTACTGTGATGCCTCCATATATATGATCTTGAAATGCTGCCTCAGACTTCCGGAAAATCGACGCGATGAGATCTGACGGCGACTGAGGTTGCGGGCTTATAGGAACTAAAGATGCTAACTGCCCGAAGTCAGAAGCTGTCTCTGCTCTGAAAAGGTCCTCTTAACAGGGAAAATCCCCAACCATCTCGGAAATGGTCACTTGTGGAGGCTTATTAAAGCAGACGGCGAAGATACTGTCTGTAACGAATGTCCAGACTGCCATTCTACGTATTTTATTAGTAGAAGACTGCTATAGACGTCTTTGAGACAACCTTACCTCACGCGTGTCTCATCTGAGATAAAAGCCTCCCAATCCAATCCGTTAACGTGGCACGCAGGAGATTGACGCTTCGCTCCGAACAACCCTGAAAGTCTCATTGCGGCAACAAGGCACGGATGCCTTTCGAGTTGAATCCGCCGTCGCGTCTTTATGTCATTCTTGCTGTTCTGGACTATCTGGATAATCAACGCTGCTTAGAGGCCTTCAATTTCGTCAACAGAGTGCCTCACTCCATGACCGTCCTGTGATAATCTCGTGAAGGTAGAGTGACTAAATATATACTCTTCCGCAACGTCAAAAAAAATTGCGTGCGGATATGGCTGGATCCAGCGGGACAGAACATTGCGATCCAAACAGAAAAACTGCGAGCACAAGTGGTAGAGAGGCTTTTCTGCTGTCAGACGTTGGCCGATGAATAACAGGGAGGTATTCATAGAAAACGTGGAAGTAGGCCCATGTAAAGTGCTTAAGATTAGGCACTGTGAATACGGATTCTGCCAGCCGTACGTCAAAGTTTTCTTGGACTTTGAGGTCATCTCTCGACATTGAATTATGCGTGATAGAGAGTTGAGAGACCATCTCGCTCATGCGTAGTTCTAGAGCGGGTGTCTCCTGGGCCTCTAACAGTGGATAATACTGGTTGCAACTGTATCCCTCGTCGGGCTCTAGGGCGAAGACGTCGACTAGAGTGGTCAAACAGTCTCCTAGGTCCCAAAAAGGCATATCGCTTGCTGTGGTATGATTGTCTAAGTGAAGCTGGAGGCTGAAAGGGCCAACCTTGCTGTCTGCGTTATTTTGATCTAAGTTATCTGCGGCGACTACTGCTGACGTACCATAGGCGGAGGGATCTGTAAAATTTATAAGAAAGTCCATAGGGATTCGCCCGTAATCGCGACTTGAGGCGACCTTTGCTTTATCAACGATCGCCAAGCCGGAGTGATCCTCGGCCACTTTAGGTGGAGGGGG